>VXAK01007465.1:0-16218 GCA_013399435.1 Arenaria interpres
CTGTGAGATGGGGGTGACGGGGCTCCCCCTGCCCAGTCCCAGCCACCCCCCCGTTTGCCCAGCGTCCTTGGGAGGAAGCCTTTGGGGTGCTGGCCCCGAGGCAGTCCCTGTGCCCGGGGGCTGTCCCTGCCCTTGGTGGGTACACTTTCCATGGAGGTCACTAAAGCTGGTGAAGGGGCTGGAAGTTATGTCCTCTGAGGAGTGTCTTTGGACTCGGGGTTTGTGTAGCTTGGAGAGAAAGATGCTGAGGGGCAATCTCTCTGCTCTCTGCAGCTTCCTGAGGAGGGGAAGGGGAGACTGAGGTGCTGAGCTCTTCTCGCTGGCACCCAGTGCCAGGACACATGGGAATGGCTCAAAACTGCATCTGTCAGGGGAGGTTGAACCTTGACACGAGGATACATTTCTTTACTGATAGTGTGGTCAAACCCTGGAACAGGCTTCCTGGAGATGTGGTTGATGTCCTGTGTTGGTCAGTGTTTAAGAGGCATGTGGACAATGCCCTTAGTACCGTTCTTTAACTTTTGGTGAGCCTTGAAGTGGTCAAACAGGTGGACTAGATCTTCACTGTAGGTCCCTTCCAGCTGAACTGTTCTGGTTTGTTCTCATCTTTTTTTCTTTTGTATTTCTACTTTATTTGTCTTCTATTTTAGTATATCCTAAAGGATCTTGTCCAGTGACTGGAAAATATTTCATTCAGCACTCATTTTCACCTCATTTCCTTAATAGAAGAGGAGGAAAAAAAAGAAAAACCACAGGAAAACAGCAATGCAAGGACAATGATGGATTTTAAATTACATCTTTTAAATTAGGATGGAGACCAGGGAGTCACAATGTGTCACAATAATGTCTCCCCAGCAGCTGGTGGTGGCCAAAGAGCAAGCTGAATGGGGGAAGTATTAGGAAGAGGAGAGTGAACACACCACAAAATGTTGCTCTGCTGCATGTTTCCTTGGTGTCTCCACTTGTTGAGTTTCATATGAAATCCTGATTCCCAGCTCCTCCTTCTCAAAAGGCCATTGTGAATTCTAACAAGGCTTCATGGACCTAGTCTTTGGCCTGATCTGGTGTGGTAAGTCTTGGTTTCTTATATTAAAGTGTGCTTTAGGGGGAAACAAAAGAGAGGATCTGGGGCAAATACGAACACGTAATTGAAGGGTAAATTGTAGCATGGACAATGCTTTTGGGAAAACAGAGGATAACTTCCAAACTCGAAGTCTGGTCTTCACTATTTCTAGTACCATTTTCTCAGATGTGAGAAGCGTTTTTCCAAAAATGCTTTGTCTGTCGTGAAAATGTTTTCTTACCAAACTCACAGTAATTTAGAGATGAAGAAACGTTAGGTCACTTAGTCCTCCCTCCTGTCACTGAAGAGTTGCTTCCTACAGGACTAGCATGTTCAGGAGAGGTCTAGAACCAGCTTTTAGCTATTTCAAAGCATTACCACATCTTACAGGTGCCTTGAGGGTCTCCATGAAAGGTCTAATAGATCAGACCATTAAAAACTGACACTGAGCATGTGAATTTCTTTATTTTTTTGCCTTTCTCCCTATTCAAAGACAGTTGTTCCAGAACAGATTGAGCTGTGCAGCTGTAATTGCTGTGGACATGAGGTAGCTACAGCATTTACTTCCTCCAGCTTCAGCCTCTTTTTTGTTCTTGTTCTTGTTTGTTTGTTGTTTTTTGTTTTGCATTACACATCTGAGGTGGGCATCATTGCTCTGCTGTTATTGATTTCTCTTCAGATGGTCATCGGCATGAAAGCAAATAGAATCAATTATTTCACTCAGCCAAAGTTTGTCATTGGGAAGGTCACACTGCAACACTCTCAGCTCCTCAGGCTACTGGGTGGTAGAACAGAAGCCAGTACCCAAGGTAGAGGTGAGCCTGAGAAGGCAACGGTTCAATTCCTCCTTCACTTCAAATGGCTGATAAATCCCACTGAATGACAGCTGGTTATGTTTCAGAAGGACAATGAATAAGAAAACTCGTAGCTGGTGCTATTCTGAGAACTGCGTGCACTGCACTGACTTGATACAGCCATAAAGGTCCAGAGGACCTTGTAAATGAGAATGAGATGGCTCGCTGTTTGGGTTAAAATAAACAAATACATGAAAAGGTGCAGAGAGTCCAACCAGTGCATAGGCTTCCTTTCCGTCCTCTTCACGTGGTTTTCACAAAGAAATGAATGTGACTCTTTGCAACTTCTTTCTACATCACTGAATCATTGAATACTGTGCTGGAAGGGACCTCAAGGATCATCTGGTCCAACCTCTCCTGGCAAAAGCATGGTCTAGACAAGATGGCCCAGCACCCTGTCTACTGAATCTTAAAAGTGTCCAATGATGGGGGTGTCTACCACTTCCCTGGGGACATTATTCCAATGGCTGATTGTTCTCACTGGGAAAAATTTATTTATATGTCATGAATCTTTCCATCATGTGATTGAACTGTAAAAATAAGAACAGAAAACAAAACAAAACAAAACAAAAACAACAACAACAAAAAAAAGACAAGCAAAAATACCTAACACAAAACCTGCCTGTGATGAAAGCAAAATCTCTGTCTCACACTCTGACTTTGGTGGAACAATAACAGAGTGAGGGGGCAGAAATCCATATTCTGGAGTGATTTCTTGGTATGGAGAAAAGTGATCTCTGGCTGTGCTGGCATCGGCAAGCAGCGTGGTGTGAGTGGAGCAAAGCAACTGGGATTGAGGATTCAGTGTCTGCCTTACAGATGCTTTTCCTGCCTTGCTTTAGAATCAGTCTAGTTGGGTCCTGTGGCCTGTGCACCCACAAAACAAATGGAGCAAAAACCATCAAGTCGGAGCACACAGAATCATAGAATTGTCCAGGTTGGAAGCGACCTTTAAGATCATCCAGTCCAACCATCAACCTCACTCTGATAAAAACCATCACTAAACCATGTCTCTAAGCACTATGTCTTTTAAATCCCTCCAGGGATGGTGCCTCAGCCCCTTCCCTGGGCAGCCCATTCCAAGGCTTAAGAACCCTTTCCGTGTAAATATTTTTCCTAATCTCCAACCTGAACCTCCCCTGGCACAACTTGAGGCCATTTCCTCTTGTCCCATCGCCTGGGACTTGGGAGAAGAGACCAACGTTTTCTGGTTTAGCTACAAACGAAAGGAATGCAGTTTGCACGTTGCGACTGCTCCTGGGGGGTGAATCAAAGCACAGTGAGTGGGGATGGCTCAAGGGTGGCCTGAACCACGGGGCCAACACAGGTGAGTGAGAGTCTGTGGTTGGGATGTCCACCTGTGAGAACAGGATAACAAAACTCAGCCAGAATTGCATGGAAACTTGGTTTGGTAGATTTTTAACGGTGTTTATGAACAAAGAGGTAAGGGTAGATTTCTACTGTACGTGATAACGTAGTTAAATTGTTTTTTACAGATGCTATCCCTCAGATATATTCAATTTTGTGTCTGCAATTTTTTGTTATTCTGGAATCGCTTTACACCGTTGATCCAAATGAAGAATTACGAAAGCAGAACCTCAGCACAGTCATATTTGAAATCCCAGCAGTAATTTTAATTATGCTCAAGCATTCATCCTTCTTTTCGACACAACATTGAAGTCTAACTTAACTATGGAAAGCAACAGGAAAAAAAAAAAAAAGGTGCCATCTTATCCAACGTATACTCTGGTTGTTTGTTCTCAGTTATGCATTTTAAGAAGCAAAAGGGTGGTGCGTAACCAGCCACAGAACCTCCTCTTAGTGTTGCAATAATCTGTTTATAAGATTGCTTCTTTGTGTCTGCAGTAGACTCACGCCTCAAGCTGCCGGTAAGAATTCTGTCAGAGTGAGCAAATAGCCCTGTTTTGCACCGTAAATGGGTCTCACTTGAATATTTCAGAGAGGAAATCACCTCCTCACCTTGGAGGTAGGGGTTGGAAGTGAAAATGTTCTGGTTAGACATCTTTCATATGATATGCTTTTATTTGCACATAGATCCGTTTTTCATTTAGTTGCTTTTTCAACTGCAGAAGTAAAGCAGAAATGGGTAAGAAGAATTTATAGTATCGGCATGATGTTTGTATCCAGAGCTTTAATTTCATCTCGTATCTCTCTCAATGCTCAGTAAAATTCGGGATGAAACCGAATGTCGAAACCTGGAGATCCTCCCTCAAATGACACATCCAACTTCTGCAGTTTTAGCTACGATCACTAATGAACACATAACGTGCTCTTTTTAGAGCAAATGGTTTGTTCCAGTGTGGGCCTGTTTCCTCCAGCTTATCCTGTCATTAGCAGTCCCTCCTCTGTCACCTGCTGACGAGCGCTGCAATGCACTAAATATATTCCCACCCCTAGCTCCTATCAGCACGTGCCCCAGTGTCCTCAATCTCCACGTTACCCAAAAAACTCCCTGGGTTACAGACTTTGACGCCTCGCTCATACAAGACCGTCGAAGGAGTCTCATCGCCCTCCGTAAAACCTCAGACCAAATTCACGCAATTCTGGCCCGCTCCTAAAAACCTTTCTCTCCTCATCCGTCTCTTTGGTTTCTCCATAGGCAGATGATTTAGCAAAGGGTGGTAAGAAGATTTTCCTAATGAAGTTAATTACGCGCTTTAGAAGGATCTCTCTAGGTGTGAGAAAAAAACCAGCGGTGTTCTGCATGCTGCCTTTTGTCGTCCTGTCTTATTTTGAAATTGTGTCAGCTCTCCAGCAGCGGTCTTTCCTTGCTCTGGGGTGAGTTATGCACAGCGTCTCTTAGGATTAATAAATGGCTGTTCCTAATACGTTCCTCTCGTGACTGATGGTTCCAGTGCAGTCATAAAGCGCATGAACTGATTTATTAAGATATTACAGTAAAATATTGGCACTGCTTCTGTGAATACCTCCCAAGGGATGTACAGCTGGAATTTATAAATGCAGTGGTGTAACTGTCATGTTCACGACGAATCACCAGTGTAAAAACTGTGGCACCAAAATGATGTTGTGATCCTGGAAGGGTAAAAAAATATTTTAAACATTTAAAACTTCTGAACTGATGGTCCTGAGCAACATTTGTTATGGTTTCATGTGGACACCAGCACTATTTCTGCTTCCATTACAATTCACCTGCCACATCTCTTTAAATATTGATGGTGGCCATCTGCCTGAACCACGCTGGCTGAACTAGATACCGCAGCATCATTTGATACGCATCCCAACCTCTTCTCCTTCTCCCCTTTCCAGCCTCTGGCCTTTCAGGCACTGAGCAGCATCCACCTGGCTAGACATTTACTTTAATCTTCCTGGTGGCTTTTTCTCGGTGATGACTTCGATTCATCAGTCCAAACCTGATCCATTTAAAAATGTTAGCTTTAAACTTCGGAGCATGTCGGCCACAGGCAACGGCTGTCATTTGCCTCAGGAGGAGAGTGCTTCCATCCATTTGTCTAAGTAGAGCCTAATTTCCATTCAGAGGTCTAACTTGTAGAGGGCTGCAGGGAAGGGAGATGAAACCCACCCTTAACAATTACTGTAAAGGCTTCCAAAGGAATTTGATTTCCTCAGCAATCTTAAATGCTGGCCTCCTGCTTTAATTTTGTTGCCTCTAGGATGCAACACAATTAGAGGGATTAGGCTTGGAGTCTTTCCATTTCAAAAGGGGAATGTTTTCACTTTCACCTAATGACACTGGCTCACTGAGAATAATGTGTGCCTTGAAACTCACGTTAAAAACAAATTAAAAGTAACAGCTGCGCTGAAAATTAAGAGCAAAACTGTTCCTTGTCTTTGCATGGGCAATTGCGCATTAGGGTTGGGTAGTACCAAAGCCTACGTTAGGATTAAAGTTGGTTTCTGTTGCACAGTGCCAAAACACGTGGAGAGATGCGCCTTCTGCCTCAGAGTATGAAGAAGCCAAAGCTTATTCAAGTCAAACAGACATTTTTATTGACTTTGATAGTAGCTGGGATGGGCTTCGCAACCCCAGAGCTTCGAAGGAGCTCTGTAGTCCTCTGTGACTGTCATTAAAAGTCCATGAAAAATGTAAGCAATTCCACCTGGTCCTCTACCAAGGGCTGCTTCTTGATCGTATCAGGTTATGAGGGAGATCAACATTAATTGGGCGGTGATCTGTTTGTGGGAACCAGGCAATAGGTTTTGATATGGTTATACTCATTTGTGTGGGCCTTTAATTCTCGTTCCCATAACAGACTGAAAAGATTTTGTGCAAAGTATTTTCCTCTCTTTTTGTGTCCTGCTAAAACCATTTTTATGGTGTACCTAAGTTAAACGTGTTCCATCTGGGTTATAAAGATGATAATCAATATGGAAAGCAGCATGTTCATTTGCATCGTGATACACTTCAATGTGAGCATAGACAACTTCTCCCTCTCTCCTGCCGAGTGCTGTTTGCCTTTTCCAAATTCTTTATATAGGGGAGTTTTTCAAAGTAATGAATGTTGCAAAAGATGATGTCAGCAGAGGGGTCTTGTGGGTCCTGCTGTCGAATGATCCCATCCTACTGCCCTTCTGACATCTGCAGGCTAATTTTGGAGCCCGGGAATTGGCAGCGCTGCGCTTTCGGATCAAGGTTTTGAGTTATATCTCAGAGCATGTGGAAATGTGTCAAGTAAACTCGACATGTTAAGCAATATTTTGATGAGTCATGTACTATAAAGCATGACTTAAAATATCTTTTCACGTCTACACTGCACCGATCTGGTTCAGTCTGCTTCCACTCATCTTTATCACGTCCCATTGCTCCCTGCTCACCCCTGCATCTCCATATGTCGCCATCACCTTTCCTCTCCTACCTAGGTCATTAGGTCTAGATGCGAATAAAAAGCTCAGCAGCTCAGTCCTGCAAAGCCCACGCTGCATGGCAAAGTTGGCTCTAGAGGGGCTGAGAGAGTTTGCAAAAGTTTCCTGAGCTCTGAGGCGTGGAAGGGGGGAGAAAAGCCTCATTAACTGCGCCGCCCGGGCTCTCTCAGTCACTTTGTTCTGGCAACTTTTACCATGAGCGGGCGGAAACCAGCAGGGTCTGTGCAGTATATCACACATACAATGGCAAGGCAGGTCACTATATTCTGCTGAGTTGCTGAGCTAATATGCCACCACTCCAGCAAGGCACCGGACAACTCTTGGTAGACCAAGGACTGGCCTCCATCTCTTCTTGCCACCGGGCTGAACCTTCACGTTGCTCTTCCGAGTCCTTGTTCTATCCCTTATATTTTAATACCTTTTCAGGCCACAGTTTTTCCTGCGAAATCCCCTCGGTTTGCTGTCGATCCCAGTCTCAACAAACTTGTCTCTGCCTGCTGTTTTCTTCTCCCCGCTTGGCACATCTTTAGCCAACGTGCTTTCTCACAGCGTCTCCTCACACCTCAGCCCTTATCTCAGGATCCTGAGCCAGCCATTGTGCAGCTGGGCTGCATCAAAACCAGCCCTTGGCTCACGCCTGGCCGTAACCTGGGGAGGAGGGTTGCGGACGGGCTCCTCGGAGCAAACTCCGACTGCAGGCTCACCTCCGCCGGTTGCCGTGAAATGCTGAAGACAGGGATGTTTTTTCTCACGTGACCGTGGGTGTAGCTAGGCGTCTTTGTGAAACGGCGGGGACTTGGCGCCTGACGCCTTAAATCATTATTTTTTCTTATTTTTCTTCCCTGGGTGGGAAGGGAAAGGTAGGAGGTGAGATTGTTACCACCCACTCGTCTAGTAATAGTCTGGCATTTTGAGCACCGACCACCTCGTCTCCCAAATCACAGAACCACAGAATGGTAGGGGTTGGAAGGGACCTCTGGAGAGCATCTAGTCCAACCCCAATGCCAGAGCAGGTCCACCCAGAGCAGGTTGCACAGGAATGTGGCCAGGTGGGTTTGGAATGTCTCCAGAGAAGGAGACTCCACCACCTCTCTGGGCAGCCTCTTCCAGGGCTCTGCCACCCTCACAGGAAAGAAGTTCCTCCTCAGGTGTAGATGGAACATCTGGAACATCTGATGTTCAAGTTTGTGCCCGTTCCCTCTTGTCTTGTCCCTGGGCACCACTGAAAAAAGACTGGCCCTTGAAGGAAAGGCCCTTGAAAAGACACTCACCCTTGAAGTATTTATAGGTGTTGATCAGATCCCCCCGAGAGCTCTGTGAGCCCCAGGCTAGAAGGCAGTCAGTCTGCAGTCGGTGGCAGCAGCCGTTCCTGGCTTTGCAGCAGATGCCTGCCCACGCAGCGCTGCCCCAGCAGAGCTCAGGAAAGGCGTTGCAGCAGCCCACACCTCAGCACAAGCTCTCTACCATGGGGCTACCATGGAGGCTACAAGGGAGTCTCCTGGCATCAGACGGACCTTACTTCCCCACAGTCCCAGGGAAATCCTGCAAATAGACCAAAAATATGCAGCCGGGCTGGAATCTCTCGGGTTTTGAAGTTTGCCTCAGAAATCCGGGTCTGTTGGCACCCCAGTCTTTTTGACAAGGGATGGAGGGATCGTGTTGGGGAAAACTCTAGACGAAAGGTTAATAGGTCCGGTCCTCGTGAAGCAAACTAGTATCCCCAGCCTCCCCAGGAACCCTTGAGACATCACGTCATCTCCTCTGAGTTTTTCATCCCATTCCTTCTAAACCGAAGGGGCAGAAATCGCGTGCCTGCTTATGCTGTGGGTCTGCACCTCCAACACGGGTGTCGTGGCAGGGTCAGACACAGGGGTGGACTTCCACCCGTGAGGTAGAGCCCCAGGCATCTCACCTCACCTCTCCCTGCTGCTGAGATGAAGTCAACCTTGCTCCAAGTCTGAGGTGGTGCAATGAGAAAAAAAGACTTTCCAAGAAGACTCCTCTTCTTCCTTCCCAAAAACGCCCGGATCTTTTAATCTTGTTTGAGGATTTTAGGAGCATTTTAGCAGATTCTGGCAAACAGCAGAAAGGGGTTTGGTTTTTTTTTTGGCAGACGCAAAGGATCAGAAGAAACTTGTTTCACGCTTGACGTACAGAAGCAGGGGAGGCTTCAAAGATTTGTTCACGGGTAGATATCAACTATACTGAGATCATTAGCTTCGTGCGTATTGCTGCCCTGACCCGTGCCTCCGCATCCCTTCTCAGCAGCCCCTTTGAGCTCCTCGTTAAGGTGCACGTCAGCGCCGGCACAGTGAAACTATTGACACCCGCACTTAGTCTACCAACACTCTTAAATTCGTTTGATGCTCATCCACTATTCCATTAACCTTGATCAGAAATGTTTCCCTTGACGTTGAAGAGGCCATGACGAGATCTTCTACTTCAAAAGAAAAGTAAGAGGGTACCTGAAAAAAATTGGTTTTGAATGATGAAGTGAAGAGAAATCAGTGCACAGTGAAAAACATTCACCGCCAGGTTCTACTCATGCTTTTTCCTTGTCCCATCCACTGAAAATCTTTATTCCAGTCCAGAACCAAGGGGCCTGAGCCTTCGGTCCGCTCTCTGTCGCTGTTCCTCGTTTTCCTTAGTATGACAGATTTTGTGTCCCTGTTTTACAGGCGTTCAGGGAATCCAGAGAAGTATATGAAGTCCACGACCTCTCGCTACGAAGCAAGGCATTCATTATTGATTATACCAGATGCGTTCCTCCAAAGGCCTTTGCAGGTTTTTAAAATTTAAGCGACAGGTAATAGTCAATTCATTGCCGATTAAGATTTACTGAAGGTTTTCCCTCTAAAAGCACTTGTTTTAAGAGACGTCGGAACATATCATCACCGCGTAGCTAGCTCTCTCGTCTCGCTGCGTGCCGTTTCTGAGATACAGCAGGGAGGAGAGTAGCAACGCGTGAACATTTCTCAATACCGTTTTGAAGAGGGAAGGGAGAAGGTGTTAAAATTTAATTTGGGTGATGTATAACTTATTTTACCAAGGCTGCCTCTGATAAAAGATGCAAAAAAGCTGCAAAAAGCTGCTTCTAAAATCAGACTAGCATCACATTATTAGTTAAAGACTTTTTTTTTTATCCCCACAGTGTGAAAAAATCACTGTCTCACATGCCAAGGACTAGGAAGCCTGCAACAGTTAGAGAGTCTGGTTCCTATAGTGACTGTTAGAGCAACTGTTAGCATCCAAAGTGCTTTTCATCTAATGATTGAAATAGTTCAAAAACAAAAAACAAAAAAAATCTCCTTTCAGAGACAGTTGCCGGATGAGTGGAGTGTTTATTATCAAGCTTTACATCTATAATAAGGTGATACAGATCAGAAATGGAGTCTGGGGAAGGGCCAGAGAAAATTTTGCCAGGGTCTAAATACACAGGCTAACTTGTCTCCAATCCCTGCTCTTTTAAATGCTGCAGAGATATGTTTCTGGAGAAAATAAATTAATAAATAAACAAGCCTGGAACACAACTTCTCGTACATGCTGAAGAATACATTAGCCCCAGCTAAATAACAATCTCTTAAGACAGTCAGGACATTTACAGGTAGAACTCTTTTAATTCACTCCAGGGGCTGCTTCCCCCTGCATCTGTCCAGGACACCTTTGGGATGATTCATAAGACAACTGGAACCATTGGAAAGGAGATATTCGTCCTGCAAATAGAAATGCATGTTCCACATTTTCAGTGTGCTGATCTTACTAATTTTGATGAGAGAAGCGCTGGCATCCCCGAAGCTCTGATGCAGATCAGTTTGGGATACCTTGGAACAATTTACGGATTATGTCAAGAAACTGAAAAGAAGTCAGGATCAATCTAGCTCAACGAAGAGCAAACCATATATTAAGAAGAGGAGTGGAGAGATTTGCATAAGGATCCTTGATAATCAGAAGCTAAGGGTATCTTCAGAGAGTCCATAGGTTTAAAACCTGACCTTAGACTCCACAATTTAAAGCAACTGATGCTACAAAGTCTTGAGAGGGTGTGCCTCTTTGACGTTTGGATTAATCCTTTGCTATGGTCTATGGTTTTCATTATTAAAGTGCCTCTCCTGTGGCCAGAGGCCACACCATTCCCTGCAGACTCTGGCTTTTTAGGAGAAGCCCGGTGGGCCTAAGGCTAGTAGCAACACCTGGGCAGAGCTCCTCTTGCACACAACCTTCTGTAGGCCTGGAAGAAGATCCCTGGTTGCTATAAGTTGTTATTGCTTCCTTGAAATCAGTGAGTATGAGGACAAGAAGATCTGCTGCAGGAGAGGGGGCTTCCAACCTCCATAGCCCAGCTCCAGGTAACTGGGAGGAAAAATCTACTGACACTTAGAAAACGCTGTGTCAGATATGAAACCAGCACAATTAGTCCACAATGGTTTATATACATCTGTCTTCTTGAAGAAACACAAATCCTATCACCTTTGTAAAAAAACAAATGTTTTTATTATCTTGCATGTATATATTACCTGGCATTTCACGGCCTTCCTACATTACAGACACACTCAATCAGAAGAATACTTAGGGCTAGCCATCTTTCTCCAGATTTTAAACATTTCAGGATTAGGATTATGCCTCATTCAGCACAGCCCTCCTCTTAGAACGCAGGAACAGTGGAGGCAACAGCCAACAGCAATGTGTAAATGTAAACTAGGAATAAAACCGGAGAGGTCAGATGATGCTAGATGTGCTCATAATGCATATTATCAGCCAATTAATGAGCAAAGAGTCATTTATGGAATCAAACTGATGTCATGCAGCTCTTCCCGTTACAAGTCCCCAACTTGTGAGAGGAACTCACCACTGGTAAGGAATTCCCCAATGAAGGCAAGATTGTGGTGGAATGGATTAAAAAAAAAAAAAAAAAAGATATATTAAGTGTCACAATATTCATTTTTATTGTTATGCAAATGAAAGGTGTGATTTTCTAGATTCTTACTGTAAATACTAGGAATATCATAAATCTATCTGATGGGGGAGGGCGATGAAAAATTGCGTGTGGAGGAATATGCTTTTTAAGCAAAGACTTGGGCTTTTCTTTCAGGAGAGATCCCAAGGATGAGCTACTGAAAGCCTTTCTCTCCTTTTTAGCTGCCAGTTAAAAGGGCAGATATTTCTGGTTCTGGCCTGTGACCTTCTGACTGAAGACGATGAAATGTGTCAGGCACATATACGCCTAGATTTTTCAAAAGCAATATTTTTATATATATATATACACTGTTGGTGCCTAAATGATACCACTTAAAGCCAAGTTCTTTGTGCAGCCCCTTTTGTAACGGGCCCAGGCTGGCAGTTGTCCTCACCGGGGGAGGGAGCTGCAGATCCCTGCAGCCCTGGGATCACTCATGGATCTCAAGAAAACTCATCCTTCTCATCACCCTGGTCTTTTCCTCAAGTATGTATTTTATTGAGACTCCAACTGTGTAAAAAGTGAAAATGCCTGGTATTAACTAAGTGATGGCTTTTAGTGATGTTTTTTTATGAGAGTGAGGTTGATGGTTGGACTAGATGATATTAAAGGTTCCTTACAACCCAGACAGTTCTATTATTCTATGATACTTAATTATTCACTCCTAACCCCACCTGCTAACCCTAAGGATTTCGGATCTCTTGTCGTGTCTTCTTATGTCCTTTTGCAGAAAGTGTCCTTTCCACTCAAACCTGGAAATATTCACCCAAAGGACACAGTAATTCCAGGTACTCTAGCTCTGCTCTTTTTCTTTTCTTTTCTTTTGGCTGTATTTGAAGGTCATTTCTCTACTTGCTTCTTTTTCAGGGAAGGTGACTTGGAGGGGGGGAAGGAACACACCTTCCCGCTGCAGAAGTCCAGCACAGACATCCGTGTCCCATGGGCGCTACCACCCAGGAGAGAATTTCCTACAGAAGCATCGCTGGTGCTGGTTCTGTAAGTGAGCTCCGCAGGCCCCCTCGTTAGTGCTCCTTTTCCAAGTAAGGCTCATTTTGGGGGGCTTCAGAGCCCGGGGTGTCGACCCAGCTGATTGAAGTCAGTGGCAGGACAGACCTCCAGGGGAACAAAGCCAGGCCAGTGCCTACCCGCATGTAGCTCTCTGAAGCCAGACAGCTTGAAATAATGAAGCTGTAATTGAAGGGCACCTTTCAGATAAAATGCTTCCCGGTGATGGAACCGGTATGCTGTGCCAGAATGTCGAAGGGTTCAACATACGTTAGCGTGTTAATGACTGAGAGAGTGGTGTCAATGTGGAGTTATGGCAGCGAAGGAAAATGTTTTAAAAAAAAAAACAAAAACCACAGAATGCTATGGGGTCGGAAGGGACCTCTGGAGATCATCTAGTCCAACCCCCTGCCAAAGCAGGTCCACCCAGAGCAGGTTGCACAGGAACGTGGCCAGGTGGGTTTGGAACATCTCCAGAGAAGGAGACTCCACCACCTCCCTGGGCAGCCTCTTCCAGGGCTCTGCCACCCTCAAAGTGAAGAAGTTCCTCCTCATGTTGAGATGGAACTTCTTATGTTCAAGTTTGTGCCCATTTCCTCTTGTCCTGTCCCTGGGCACCACTGAAAAAAGACTGGCCCTGTCCTCTCGACACCCACCAGTGTCAAGTATTTATAGGTGTTGATCAGATCCCCCCTCAGCCTTCTCTTCTCCAGACTGAAGAGACCCAAGTCCCTCAGCCTTTCCTCATAAGAGAGATGCTCCAGGCCTCTTATCATCTTTGTGGTCCTAATGAGAATTTTAGTTAAAAATAAACGTTTACATCTCAAAATATAAAACATGTAATGTTTTTTACTTTCAGATGTTTATTAAAAATTTCCTCCAGACTAGATTTTCATAGGGTTTGGGAACCACATTTATTTTATGAAAACATTTTTTCTTTTGATGTGTATTTCCCACTGTGTTCCTTGCTTTCCATGTCTCGTGATTCTGACAGGCAGCTCTCCTCTCTGGGACCCAAATCCGAGACCTACAGAAACTGCCCTGATAATTTAGCGTCTTTTGCTGCCCACTATATATTGCCCTAAACTGCCAGCTGTCGTTTGTAAAAGGAGATTTCAAATTCAGGTCCTGCGCACCTGAAATCATCTAACTCCTAATGTTGCTTTCCCACGATTGCTAATCTGTTTTGTCTCGACTGGGATTGAATTTGAATCTGAGTCAGAAGAGATGGAGATTTCTTCTTTTTCGGACTAACATTGTGGGTGAACAGCGACTGTCACCCAGCACAAGTAGTAACGCAGCAATAGTAGTGATACTTACCTTCTCCCTTCCCCTTAGAGATTTTACATTCAAAAATTACCACTCTTTCCGGGGCATTTTTCTATAAACGACTGAACATCTCTGATATTTGTGAGTGAAACTGAAGCCAAATCTCATTTTAAAATAACTACAAATAAACAATAGCGCAACCAGTATAAGGAGAAAACGAGCCGGGTAAATTGTAGTAAATGATTCTTCATTTTTAAACATCACCTATTTCAGACTAAGATATCAGCAACACAGAGAAAGTAAGTCGTTTTATAATGTATCTTAATGGGGAAGTTTTCCCTTAAGAGAGATTAACAATAAATGTTATATGTGACAGACAGGGAGCATAGGGAGATGAGCCTGATTGTTTGCTGATAATTACTTTCCGAAATCTAGCTGATGGAGAGCAACACGCACATTGACAAACCGGCCAGTGAAAAAGCCATTTCTGGCTGTTGCCCCAGGCCATTAAATGGGGCAAGGGCAGCGCGGGTCAACCGAGTGAGGAGGAAGAGGGCAGCTGTACAAGGGAGTACAGCCCACACATCTTCATGCTCCGCACCCACCAGCACAAACAAGCATTTTTGGGCTTGGTGGTGAGGGATCTACTATCTTTATATCAGACAACTGGGACAAAAAAGCATGGGAGGGTGTCCTCCCTCCCGCTAATAGCCCAAATGCCATCAAATACTCTCTGTGCTGCTGATACGTGCTACGTTGGTTATCCTTTGGTGAAGAAAATGCACCAAGTAATCAAAGCTCAGACCACATCTTTTCGTGATCTTTTTTTTTTATTATTATTAAAGTGGCGCGATCTTTTTGGAATCAGACACCAAACTGGCCAGAAAGAGAAACTCTAAAGAAGATGTGGAAAATGACTTCAAAGAAATTGGCAGCTCTGTGCACATTGGGATTTTGTTTTGATCTTTCACATTATAACAGACTGCCTGTGATCTTTTGGATGAAATAGTTTCCTTGGTTGCTATGATGCGTTTTCTTTGGTTTTTCTGCTTGTGTTTTGGTTTGGTTTGGTTTTGGTTTTTTTCCTTTTTAAAAGATGCTTATGTGAGAATTAAGTAAGCACCTACCTTTACATACGTCACAACGTCTGAATCGATGTTGTCACTGCTGCAGTCAGTAAACTCTGCTTCCTAACACCACAGGAAAATGTGTCACACAGGTCTGGAGCTGGACAGACGTCAGAAATACAAGGTCTCAGAAAACACTGCTGGACTTACTGGGTGTAGGAGACATTTTCTTTCAGCGGGTACAAGACCTTCTGGCTCGCGTGTTGTACCAATCCAATAAATCAATGAAAAGCATTACAAACATACAACGGCTCCCTGTAGAAGAATATAGGCGCAGGCTCAGAGCTTGGAGCTTCGGTGTTTTGCTTTTTATTGCTTCGAGGTGTTTACTGCCGGGTTTCTGCTTTCCGGATCAGGGAACTCTGTGCTTGCCCAAACAGCAGAAATAAATGCCAGAAGTGAATTTGGGGAAGGCTGACTTTGCTAACCTTGACTGCTGAGTGATCCTGTATTTGAAAGACTTTGGGGCGCTTGAGCGTCAAGGACAGGCGGAGAGTTTTGTTGGCGACAGCCCTCTAGTTTTTGGCTGCAAACTGTAATTTCAGGAATGAGATCAAAAACCTGAAACCACTCTGGAGGCAGGTTATTGCTGCTGGGCGAGACGAGACGGGTGCGAGGGACGGACAGGAGGAGGATGCCGACAGCAGCGCCATGGCAAGTTGAAGCGTACAGCTTGCCTTCAACAGCGTGGGCACCGTGAGCCCAACGTGGCTGCTGGTGGCCCCAGTGAGCCCCACTCGGGCCCAGCGAGGGCTATAGGTCCCCGGAATGCAGGGCCTGGCCGCTGAGCTGAAGGGCTACCACGATGCAGCCCCAAAAATGGAGTGAAACACGTCACAGGAGCTTGGAAACCAGCAGCGACTTTGGCCTGGTGGAAATATCTAGGGGAATAAGAAGAGGGTAGATTTAGATTAGATATTAGGAAGAAATTCTTTGCTGTGAGGATGGTGAGGCACTGGAACAGGTTGCCCAGAGAAGCTGTGGCTGCCCCATCCCTGGAGGGGTTCAAGGCCAGGCTGGATGGGGCTTGGAGCAACCTGGTCTGGTGGGAGGTGTCCCTGCCCAGGGCAGGGGGGTTGGAAC
>VXAK01007465.1:17472-40978 GCA_013399435.1 Arenaria interpres
GCCCCCCCACCCTTTGGTGGGACAGAGGACCCTACATCCCCTCCAGCCCCCCCTCCTTTGTTGGGACGGAGGACCCTATGTCCCCTCCAGCCCCCCCCTTTGGTGGGACAGAACCCCCCCCGGGGGTGTTAGTGGAGGAGGCCCATGCCTCCATTAGCAGCTGCTTCAGTTTTGGGGGGCTGCCCGCAGTGTCCTGAGGCTGGTCAAAACGTTGCATGGCTGCCGGCGTGTGTTGCTTGGAAAGCTCCCTGCCAATTGTTGGCGTTCCTGTAGCCTGGAAATTATCAACCGGCAAAGCCGGGGAGGGTTTGTGGGAGTTTCTGCTAGAAGATGAGGGCCTCGTTGTCCGTCGTTTGTTTTGCTCATCTTCGCTAATAACAGCAGATAGCAATAAATGCTGCACGCAGGTTGTTGCTTGTTTATCTGTTGGGTGTCTCGGTACGGGACCACAGATACAGGCATTAAACCAAGCAGAAAAACATTTGTCTGTGACTATATATAGCAGCCGTACCAGCTATAACCAGTTTGTTACAAAGCTGTTCTTGGCGTGAATTTGGGAGGCACGGTTGTCAGCAAGTGTTGCAAGTCATCTCTTCTGAGGGCTAGTAAAACCTTTATACCCCTCTAGCATGTATCCTGTGTTGCTACACGCCATATGTGTAATAGGGCTCTGGAGAATTAAAAGAGATTATTTTATGACCACTATATCTCGTGTTTCACTGCCTATAACTCCCCACTTCCCTTTTGCCGCATGTGAAACTCCGTGGAGCTCTAAGGGAATAAAAATTGCATCAATTAATATGTAGAAACGTCTCGTATGTAATCACGCCGTTATTTAAGAATCTAATAGTTGAGGCTGTCACAGGATTTTTGTGATGGATTTTTTTTCCCCTTTCAAATACTCCTTGCCTCTCTCACAAGGTCATAAAGTACTAGACTTTTCAATACTGAAGTGAGGAGACGTTTCTGTTCTTGCAGGTTTGGACCGCAACCGTTCTCAAGTAAAACGCATGATGTACTCTTTCCTAGTTTGCTGAGATCTGGTGGCTTTGTGGTGCGAGTTGAGCAGGGTGGGTAGTTGGAGTAGAAGCCGAAAAATACTGTTCGTTTCCTTGCATCTCCGTTAGTGTTGTTACGTGTGATTGCCCGGTGGAGCGTTGGGTGTAAGCCTTAAATCGCAGGTACCGCTTCCAGGCGTGTCTGTGCAAACCTGGGAGGGCTTGCTGGGCAGAAATGTGCAGGCGTACCGGAGCACACCTTCATGGGAGTACCTGAGGTGTCCTGCTGCTGTGGCAACAACCGCTCACGCACCAGCCCCCGGGTACCTGCCTCGAGCCCGATGGGTGCCTTGGGTGGGAACTGGGGAGGCTGGTGGGCTCTGATGGGTGGGTTGCCCTCACTTTGCTGCAGTGGTCAGCCACGCTAGCAAAGGGAAAAAAATTGTCTGGTTTGATCCAAATGCTCAGAGGGCTGGAGCATCTCTGCTATGAGGACAGGCTGAGAGTGTTGGGGATGTTCAGCCTGGAGAAGAGAAGGCTCCGGGGAGAACTTATAGCAGCCTTCCAGTACCTGAAGGGGCTACAGGAGAGATGGGGAGGGACTCTTGCTCAGGGAGTGGAGCGATAGGATGAGGGATAAGGGTTTTAAATGGAAAGAGGGGAGATTTAGATAAGATATCAGGAAGAAATTCTTCACTCTGAGGGTGGTGAGACCTGGAACAGGTTGCCCAGAGAAGCTGTGGCTGCCCCATCCCTGGAGGGGTTCAAGGCCAGGCTGGACGGGGCTTGGAGCAACCTGGTCTGGTGGGAGGTGTCCCTGCCCAGGGCAGGGGGGTTGGAACTGGATGATCTTTGAGGTCCCTTCCAGCTCTGACCGTTCTATGATTCCACTGCAATTGGGCATCTGGCAATTTTGGCCTCGATGTGGCATCTCGACTGGTTGGTTGTTATGCTGATGAGTCTGAACGTAGGTTATTTACAGGGAATGAAAGCTGTTAGGGTCTGACAGGATAGGTCACAGGACCAGGTAGCTCCGTATCCTGACTTCCCTCTTCATGGCACGCTTGTGGAGTTACTGTGTGAGCTGTGTGCGTCTGTTCTCTGGCGACCACACTTCTGTTTAGCTTTGAGTTCCTTCATGGTTATACAACATGAAATCCTTCATTATTTTTGATAAACTTTACTTTTTTTAAGTAAAGTTTTTTTTTTTTACTTTTTTCCAAACGGGAATGATACAGAATGATTTGGTTTTTTTGTTTGTTTGCTTTGGCTACTTGATGACCACTAGGTTGTATCTCAGAGTTGAAGTGTGATTTATCTGATTTCTGATGGTGTGAATAGGATCGTGTTATGACAGGTGTGTAATATCACAATGGCTTAGAGATTTTTAAATACAATCTGGGTTGTTTTATCTTGTTTTTTAGGCACCTTCAGTTTACGTAACATGTCCCAGTAGTCAATTGCATTTATACATAGTTTTCTATTATTTGTTATTGATGTAGCATGTGCATTGAAAGCATGGATAGGCTGTAAAACATAAACCTTCATCTTTGGAAACTATTTTTCTAATGATGCTATTGTTATCTTCATCTTCTTGCAGTCTGGGTGAAATTTTAGTTGTGTGGTGTAGGTAGTGCACGGGCCCACATATGTGTGTGTCATCTAGTCACTGTTTATATGACAAAAGCTAAATAACTGATGTGAAAACATCTCATGTTGTGGAAATGTATCTGTCTTGCATGAGAAGTGTTAAATTTGAGAGTTGCATGATGTGATTTTTTTCCTAGTTTAAACAAAAGTTATCATTCATCTGTGGTAGAGCAGACTAAATAACATCCATAATCTTGTTTGGTTTTTTTTTGCTTGTAAGTATCCAGAATTGTTTAGATTACGCTGTGGAAATGGGAGAGGTAAATGTGTCAATGGCTTGATGTGGCAAATGACACTAAAATTAGTGTAAGGCTGAAGAAAGTAAGAAATAATGCGTTTAATGGTGAGCTGAGGTGCAAATGAGGGAAAGAGGGTAATTATCCAAAATGGGCTGAACCAGCCTAGTATTCAGAATGAAACTGGACTTCAAACAACCAGAAATAATAATTGGTCATTGCATTTTTCACATCATCCAAGAGATGGTACTCCCGGTGGTAGCCCATGCGCCCTGGCAGACTGATTTTTGAATTGGTGATTGTGTACTAAATTATATCGCTCTTCACTGCACTTCTTCAATGAATTCCCTCCCAAAATTCAGGAAGTGTGGACACGCTGAGCTTGCAGCAACTGCTGGAAGTTGCCAACGGTCGTCTTGAAGAGCCTGGCTTCAGGTTTTAAAGTTGCATCAGAGCAAATCGGGAGCCTACATCCCAGTCATAGGAGTAAATGAAACACTGACGCGTTTAAATGTCTGTTTATACTCAAACTGGAACAGATATACTGGTACCCCAGGTTGGCTGAGTCACTTCTGAGGACAAGATTACTTGGATGAAAAGGCTGAGTTTGTATCCCTAGGTTCCTCTGGAAATTTGATTTTAAGCTGCTAACACAGTTTATAACACCTGTGATCTCCTTGTCCTCTCCTTTGTATCTAATGGTGGAGATTTTGCAGCTTCCCTAAAGTGATCTATGCCATTGCTTAGGCATGTCCTGTCAGAAAGTTCTCTTCTCAATATAAATGCCCTTTTTTTTGCAATTCAAGCCCTTTGTTCCCTGTTGTAGCTTTCCTTGATGTGGAGGAGTGTGTTCTTTCTTCTTGCATCAAAATTTACGAGTAGTTTTCCTCTCGTCAGCATTCCCTATGATTTAACTGCGAGTTATTGCGTGACCCTCTCAACCAGGTGAAAAAGTAGCTGTTTTTAAAATACTGATTGTTTTCAGTTGTTTTGGTTTCTGATGTGCAGGTTAAAAGGTAGAGGTATATTCTGGATGTCTGGGTGCCAAGCATGGAAGAAAGGGCAGAGAAAACCCAAGGGCTCCGTCTTACTAGGTTCTCATGTGATGTTTTTCCCTGCTATGTGAGGGAACGTAATCTGTTTCTCCTGCTCCAGTTTCCTCCCCATATGCAGCGTTAGCTGTGATCCTGTGAGTTATGTAGCATGCTCTTCCTTATTGTCACTGAGCTTCTATCAAGAAAATGCTATTTCTTTGCATTTATGGGGATCCATATCTCCAGCTTTATTAATATCAAGGTCACCTCCTCCTCTGCTCTTGCTTGACAAGAGGAAATGGGCACAAGCTTGAATATAAGAAGTTCCACCTAAATATGAGGAGGAACTTCTTCACTTTGAGGGTGGCAGAGCCCTGGAAGAGGCTGCCCAGGGAGGTGGTGGAGTCTCCTTCTCTGGAGACATTCAAACCCCACCTGGACACGTTCCTGTGCAACCTGCTCTGGGTGACCCTGCTCTGGCAGGGGGTTGGACTAGATGATCTCCAGAGGTCCCTTCCAACCCCATGTGATTCTGTGACAATTTAATCTTTGCACTTTTGTTATTTCCCATCTCCTTTAGTTCTGGGAGTGAGTTAGTTCTTGAGCATGCCTCTGTTCCTCTACCGTTCTCTCTACACCTCACTTAGACCCTCTCTTTAAAATACAGTGATTTTTTTTTTTTTTTTTAATCTGTTCCGAATTTGTTAGGCTTGGTTCTTGACTGACTTCTTTACTACATCCTGCTTCTCCGGCTGATCTTTCTCTCTTCCATTGTCGTATTGTCTAAGACCCAGTGCTTCTGACCCAAGGTCTGCTGGCTGTCATGTCATCAGCAGTCCACAGCTGTTCTGCAGGGCAGTGCCACCTTCCTGTTGTGGCACAACTAAGAATGTAACTTTAGGGGCACGTAGGGAGTGACTTCCCCCTCTGCTCTGCACTGGTGAGGCCACAACTGGAATCCTGAGTCCAGTTCTGGGCTCCCCCATTCAAGAGAGACAGGGAACTGCTGGAGAGAGTCCAGCATAGGGCAACAAAGATGAGGGAGGGATTGGAGCATCTCCCTGATGAGGAAAGGCTGAGGGAGCTGGGGCTCTTCAGCCTGGAGAAGAGAAGGCTGAGGGGAGACCTTATGAATGCTGACGAGGATCTAAAGGGTGGGTTGAAGGAGGATGGAGCCGGACTCTTTTCAGTGGTTCTCAGTGACAGGACGAGGGGCAACGGGCACAAGCTGGAACATGGGAAGTTCCACTCCAATCTGAGGAAGAACTTCTTTGGGGTGAGGGTGGCAGAGCCCTGGAAGAGGCTGCCCAGGGAGGGTGTGGAGTCCCCTTCTCTGGAGATCTTCAAGCCCCACCTGGATGCCATCCTGAGTGATGTGCTCTGGGCAACCCTGCTTTGGCAGGGGAGTTGGACTGGATGATCTCTGGAGGTCCCTTCCAACTCTGACAATTCTGTGATTCCACGACTTTACGGGCACACAATGGAGTGAAGTAGCTTCCTGAACTCACCGGGAGATGGCAGGGGGATTTATTCACCCGCCTTAAATACGCACAGTGGGATACATGCCTACCAAAACCTGTGATCAGGCAGCAGTCACTGCCTGCCCCGCTGGTCCTCCTGTTCACCTTGGGGACTGCAAAGCGGGGGGAGAAGGGGTGGCAGATGGCTCTACTGCTTGAACACGGAGAGCATTTTCCCTGGGGAGCTGTTGTTCCGTTTAGTTCATCGGGCTCTGCTGCAAGCTCAGCTGCTTGGAGCCTCCAGTCCAAAGCGTTTCAAGCGCTAGGTCGCTCTTCCCGAAATGTTCTGCAGCATCGGTGCTGTGCATCACTGAGCCTTTGCTGTTCTCAAACACGATATAATTTGTTCCTGACCTAATGAGTATCTAGTTAGTCAATAGTTGCCGGAATCATAAACCGGTGATCAACTTGGAAAAGCAATTTTGTCACTTTGTCATGTTGAGTCTCTGCTAATTAGAGTTCATCAATCTGCTGAAAAGACACATGCACCCTTTCTGAAGTGTCCTTTTGTGCTGTGAGAGAGCTTAATGCAGGAAATAGCCTGTTCTTCTTCCTGGCTGCTCTACCTTTCTTTTTCTTAGTAATTATTCTTCATTATCTGTAGGACAGGACCGCTCTGCAGAATTGGGGACTGGTGTGAATAAACACTGAAATGGTAAAACTTTGTTTAGATGTTTTCTAAGAAGGTTGATGGGGCAATGGGAAACGAGTTCACTGGCCTTTCTATGGCCGGGGGCACAGAAGTTTCTAGTAGCTGGTCCACACTTCAAATCTCTAGTTTCGGGCTCCCAGTGCCCTGTTGCTACTTCTCTGTTCTTCCTTCTTTTTCTCACCACCTCTTTTCTAACAAAAACTCCTGCTTCCTCCCAGATAAGATCCTCTGCTTTGCTTTGTTCTCTGTGTCTCTGTAGCAGATTAATTCCTTTGGTGCTCCCTTGAAGTCTCAGTTTGGAGTGGCTTTTACCCCTTTTTTTTGTACCCACAAGACTGTTAAATTTGCGCTTTGTAGTGATACAGAGACCACTGCTACCGTCCATGAACTGCAATCAATCCTCTTTATCTGCGATACAAAAGAGGAGAGGAAGACCTGCCAAAGTCTTGGGCCGTCACTAAAACAAGCTATTTGAAAAACAGTTTTTAGTCTAGATTAGGAAACAAATCCCTATTATTTTTCCAGAAACATTTCACAAAATGCCATCTTTATATCATATACACACGTGCCTGCACATGCTTTTAAAAAAACTGTCAATCCTACTTTTCCCAGATTTTAATTTGAAAAACACTAATAGGTATACACTGATGTCTTCTAACAAAATAGAGGTTTGAGAAAATAAAAACTGCCTAAAGAACACCGAGAATCTGGATTTCCTTTCTAGACTGTGATCAGCAGGAAGCATTTGCTCGTGTCCCTTTGTACAAGGCGTTAGCGGTATGTAGTGGAGGTAGGTGATGGTCTGCAGTGCCATGGGAACGCAGTTATTTCTACTGATGATTCACACTTTCTGTCTCAGCAAAGCCCAGTGAAGTGACCCACATGCAGGAGGGTTAATGCACGTTAAGCAGATAAAGCACTGCATGCAGAGAAGTTTGACTGAATAAAGGCGATCCGTTTTCTGTGGAGAATAGTCTTTGAGATCTGAGAAATGAGGTTATTTTTTCACATGAATTGCATATATTAGGTTTAGATTCAGGAAGTTCTTCAAAGACCTATTTGCATGCAGAACACGTAGAGGAATAAATAAAAAAGTGGCACTGTTATTAAACCTGCACAGACCAGTGTGTGGACACCGTTACTTGTACTTAAAACAGGCTTCCAGATGTTCGACTTGCCATTATCACCTAAATCAGTGTTGGTTTATGTGGGTGTTAGCTTTTCACACTGGTGTAGCCACTCTATGCTGTTTGGATGAACTTTTAAAATATACAAGGCACACTGCTCAAATGGATCTGCTGTAAGCATGAAATAATTTTTTCAAAATAAAATCATCAGTAATTAAGTACAGGACAAACTTTAGGCCTGTTAAAAAGAAAAGTAAGGAATGGATAATGAGGCTTATCAGAAGGGAAAGAATTTAACTGATTGCCTCATATTTTTCAGATCTGTACTAACCACACTTTCATCACAGGGGGAACAGAAGCGCTAGGATCAAAGGCAGAACAAAGAAAAACTCAAGGATGTACTCAGCTCTGAAGAGAGGCGGGAGCACAGCTGAGTCCAGAGGCAGGTTGGTCTGGTTCAGGCTGAGGGCGGATGTCCCCGCAGCTGACCTTGCTCAGGGAAGAAATGTGTAGTGAGAAAAGTGCCCAAGGGACCCCAGGCAGGCAGGGGATGGCCAGCTGGTGCGGCCACAGCACCCTCACTGCGGGGACTTACCTTCAGAAAGCAGTAAAGGAGTAGATTTGTTGTATGTGGAAAACAACCACAACAGAATGAAGTTCATGTCCAGGTGAGAAGATGGCTGGCTGAGGTCCAAAAACGAGCTGGACAGTTGAAGATGAGAGATGTATTTGAAATAAGGAATGTGGATCGCAAGAAATGTGGAAGTATAACAGGGCAGGGAAATGTCTTTGATTTTAAAAAAAAAAACCAACAAAACAATACAGTCCTCCTTCTATATTCTCAAATAGTTTCTGGATTAATTAGTAAAGAAATGAATATATTCCTTATGATGTGACAGTCTTGCGGACTGCCAAGGTGTAACTTTCTTGATAACACGTCTCCAAATGATGTCCTAATTAATTCTCAGCAAGAATGTGTGAGCAGAGTTAGGATCAGAACAGTCATATCTTCCTTCATGTTTGCTCATCTCCTCTCTCCCTTCCTTGTCCCTCTCTTCTCCCGTCGGCCTCTCCTTGCTGCTTTCTCTTTCCCTTCCTCTCTTCTTGTATGTCTAACCAGCAAGTTGTTGCAAACTTGACCACTGAAAAGCCATTTAGAAAAGGATTTGACTTCTGTTGGGCCATCTGGTTGCTTGATAGGTGAGCACAGCTGCAGACTTCAGAGATGATGGTGAGTTTAAAAATCAGTGCTGAGCCTCCAAACGATGATGCAGGCTTTCAAAGAGCACTGAGTGTTCATTTTGTTTTGTTTGCCTCCTGCCGCGCATGAGTGGAGGGACAGATGGTACCGCTGGAACAGGACTATTCCCTCAGGGTCTGCAGGGCTGACCAAGGTCCTCCCCGTGTGGTGGGAAGCTGGGAATAAAGAGGCAGCACCCGGTGTAGGCAGCGCTGAGTACCTGGGGAAAGTGCTGAAAGACAGGGAAGGTGAAAGGGAGAGCAGCATTGCCTAGTGATTAAGACAGCAGCACGTAAAGAGCAAATGTGCGTTGGGCTACATGCGTAACCTTTGTTGGGAGCTCCAGCTGAGCCCACAGGAGCTTCATCCAACTGGTCGCCTTCGGGTTTAGCCCAGCAGCGCTGTCACTCCAGATTCAGTGAAGTCAAGGTGCTGTGTGTACCCCATGGCTTTTGAACTTACTTCTGCTCTCTGTTCTTGTACGAAAAAAAAAACCACCCCTCCACCTATGAAATCTGTACTTCCAGGGTCTGAAGAGCATGTTTCAGAGAAGGCAACCCTCACTGATGTTTTGCAGAGCTGAAGAGGGTTTTTTACACCATCCTGGCATTGTATTTTCCTGTAGCACTGGTCCAAGAACAAATTTCTTGCAAGCATAGTGCATCTTTTATGCAAAGTTTTGTATTAGAGTAAAAATAAATGGTAATTCAGAAGTTGGCTGAGAATCTAGGTTGATTTGACAGCCAAGCTGAGAAGCAAAATCGGAAGGAAATTTAGGCAACGGTTAGCTGACAAACACATGTGCCGTTTGAATGGCATCTTAACTCCTTAATGAGTCACGTCTCCAAGAGTCATGACATAGCATCATGGTGGGACTGGGAGGGACAAGCCCTGTCAAATGTGGTTCAGATATGGACTGACGTGCATTTTGGGTCGAGAACATGTTTGCAGACTGCAGGACGAGTGCAAGTTTGAATACGGTGCGTTTTGCTCAGTGTCTCAACTCAGATTGTGCTGTTCCATTCTGGTTTCTGTGGTTAGGGATCTTTTCTGTAGGCGGTGCTTATCTGGGAAAGAATTTTAAAAATTGAACCCCATAAAAAAGTATATTTTAAAGGAGGGACTATGTAGTATTGAGGTTGCCAGTCACTTTTCTGAAGGATCTGTTTTTGTGAGCAATAAATCATTTTTTTTCTTCCCCTCTAGTATTCCATTTCCAGTTTGACTCAAAGCACTTACAACTATATCTAATGCCTATCAGTAGCCCATCCTACCAAAGGCTTGCCATGGAGCACACTGATTAATAGTGGTGTTGAATTACTCGGTAGTAGCTGTTATCAGAAGCATTTGCGGGATTGAAGTTGTGATATAAACCTATCCTAGACTTTTTTTCTCCCCCCTCTGGCTTCAAGGACATTTTTTTTTACCCTGTTATATACAGAAAGATTCCTTACTGGCATGAAAGCTGTTGCCAATCAAGAAAATTTTATTACACATTAATGCATCTTAGAATATTTGAACACTTAATGAATCTGAAAAAAAAGGCTGTGAAAATTTAGTCTCAAATGCAAAGCACTTGTTATTCCTCCCCTCTCTCTCTCTCTCTGAAGCTCAAAATATTTCCAGTTCTGCTTCAAGGAAGGTGTTATCATTAAAAAAAAAAAAAAAAAACAACAAAAAAACAAACCAAAACCCACTTCTGGTGGATTGTGATGGATTTTTGTCTTTTTTTATACTGATACATTTTTTTTTTTTAAGAAGTGGAAATAGCAGAAAGGTTGGGAAAGGCTTTCTGGAAATTCACAAAGTCCTTTCCAGTCTAAGCTACATAAACCGACAGGTTATGTCTACATCTAAACCAGCTTCAGCCATACCAGTTGTGAGCAGGTGGGTTCCTGTCAGGCCAAAATGACCCGCTTTACTACTGCAAAGTGTTTAAATAGAGGCTGTGTTTCATCTAAGGTTTTAGCTCTGGGACTTTCAAAAGAGCTCAGTTCCCACTGACCTTCCCCGTTTAATTTGGAGTTGTTGATAACTTGGTTCCTTATTTGTTAATGCGCCTTTCTGTGCTGCTAGAACCTGTGTAGGTGTTTCCACCTTCCACCGAGGGTTTCTACCTTGTACCTCCCTGCAGTTGGTGCCTCTGGGGAGATGCAGAGCACACAGTTCCAGGTTTCTCTGTGACACCTCAATGTGTTGTCTGCATCCTCATCTCCATCCAGAGTCTCCCCTAGCGAAACAGGTGTTCTCCAAGCGTTCATTTGGTGTAGGACGAGGCAAGGTCTCACCTGAATGTGTAAAGCCCCATGTCTAGGCAAAGAGGGTATCTCTGTCCTGAATGGGACAGAAGTTAATTTTCTTTGTAGATCTTATTCCAGAACAAAATGCATTTCCTATCCAAAGTTTTAGGAAAACATTTTTTCTACAATGTTCTTTTCTGTGTTACTTGGGAACAAAGATAAGAAACCGTCTTTCACCTATGCAGGCTTAACAGAAGTTTTGTCATAACTTTATGTGGGTATGGAGAGGATTGTTATTGTGAGCTTGTGAGCATTGTGAGCTCATGTTAATGTAAATTGAACCCAAACAGATGGCTGGGTAACTTTATATAAATTATGATGCTGTGACAATTAAAGAACTCAGCTTTAAAACATTTTTAGTTTAGTGAACAATGAAGGGGAGGGTCTGCTGCCCAGGGAGGTGGTTGAGGCACCATCCCTGGAGGTGTTCAAAAGACGGGGTGATGTGGTGCTGGGAGATATGGTTTAGTGATGGTGTTGCTTTTTGTTTGTGGTGTGGGTGTTTATTTTGTCAAAATTAGGTTGACGGTTGGACAAAATGATCTTCAAGGTCCCTTCCAACCTAAAAGATTCAGTGATTCTGTGACACCCACAAGGTAGTGTTGATACAGAGCTAAAGTGACACAATGGTTAACAAAGGCCAGCATCTCCACGTGAGAATTTTTAGTGGAGCTACCTGCTTAAAATTAAAGGGAAAATTGGTAACTTCTTAATATCTTTCCACGTACTAAAAAATAAGGAGAGAGAGAATTAGGGGTTCAGATATGGACAAAAATCAACACTGATGTGTCTGGCCTAAAATGTTTTTATAGCTGCATTAGAAACGAATGACAAATTGTTAAGACTTAATATCTCATTTTCCAGAAAAGTGTATGTGTTGTGGAATATCAAATCCTGTTACTCTTTCTGTTATGTAAACCTGAGCTGTAGTAAAAAGCATAATCATTTCAAAACGAGTTGTTTTCTAATCCTGGGTGTGTGGGTGTGTATTGTCACTTGCTGCACAGAATCCGCAGTAGCTAATTTTACCGGAGACAGGAGAAAATGCCTGTACTCCCATCTGGGATCCAGTTGATGCTGTGCTCTCTGCTGATGTTGGAGTGATAGAGCTCTTCCTCCCTCACCCCCCCCTCATCAAAAAAGGCAGTGGTTGATTTGTGTGGGATAAATCGAGGCAACGGTCTTTCATCAATGTGAGCGTTTCTGGGATTCATACTCGCCCCAAGAGTTATTTTGCTCTATCAGTGATCTTATGGAAATATAGCGGACTACACAGATTACTCCCATGGACATAGAGCAGGAATAAATGTGCAAAAATACAGTATCAACCAGCTTCCCACCTGGGCTCCGTTTGTTCCCTTTGTCTCTTTTTTTTTTAATGTTTTGAGTTGTTTTAATACAAAACTTGATCTTGAATTGAATTGTGTGGGAGTTCAGTCAGAATAAAAGACTTCGGATCAGAGCCGCACGTTGAGAAACACAGATTACATCCATCATACTATTTAGGCTTTATGCCTATTACAAATTGTGATGAACTTGATATCAAATCCCCGTGGTAGCTATCCTTTAAAGATTAGATTCTGCTCATGCTGATTTTTATTCGCAGCAGGATGAGGTTCTGGGGGTTAAATATAATCCGGTCCTCTGTGCTAGCACAACACTTGATGGTACGTGTACTGTTTGTGCTGGCTCTGTGTGGGACTGGATTTAAGTCGTAGCTGGTTGCACAGCTTTCTGCAGACCACACTAGTGCTTGTAGGTGTAGTAGTGTGTTCTGAGGTAAGAGGAATTTCTCCTTTGAGGATCCCTTTGATAGCAGAAGCCAAGTTGTGAAACCTTGAGCAGTTATAAGCTGGGATTTCTCCTCGCTGGGAGGGAGTTTGCCTGGCTACGCAGCAGCCAATCTGTCCTGGGATCGTAAAATTCCTAGCTGACCTTTCCTGGTTGACCAAGCCAAGACCTGCATAAATCGATACTTCCCATTTGCTGATACTGTGAGTTTTGCGGCTAATTGTTTCAGCAAATTTGAGTCAACCTGCACAGCTACTAGATCCAACTCCAGGGGGTGGGGGAAGGAATATCCTGATTTTGTGCTGATGCTTTGTAAGGGTGCCTGCAGGCTCACTCGCTCCAGCCTTGTGCTTGCTCCCCTCGCAACGAACGCCCACGCACAAATACAGAGGGCCGTCTGTCACCGTTTTTAATCTTGCTAATTTTTCCTTGCCTGTGTGTACCGATCGGTTGATCAGTTTGATTGCTCCCTTTTCTTTTTGTGCGGGTCAACACCTTGTTTTATGTGTTTCGCTTCGCTTGAGGCCTGGCTGAAGGTGTGCAGTGTGTAGGCTAGGCCCAGACAATTACTGGTCTAAAAGACAGTCCTTCTTCCCCTCTGATTTCTTGCAGAATGAATGCAAACTGTTCATGTGGATTTGTTTCATTAAAAAAAACCAACAGCGCCCCCCCTCCAAAAAAAAAACCCACCCAACAACACAGCATTGTCACAAGAAACAGGAAAAGACGGCGTACCAGGCTGACTTTATCCTATTCTGGAAAAAGGATAGGGTTGGGGTTTTTTACGTTATAATAGAAAAAGACCTAACACTAGTTTATTAAAAATGGGAGCAAATGTTTACTCGTCCTTTCCTTTTGGGCATTTTTCAGTGCAATTCTCAATCACAGCCTGAACAGTCTCTGTTCCCATCACTGCCTCTTCTTCTCTCTGTCAGGCCAGCCACTGATTCCTCATTGAAGTTTAAATTCAAAACTGTAGAACAACATACTCATCGACCTCCAGCTCAGAGCAGGGACAACTTCAACACCAGGTCAGGTTGCTCAGTTCTGTGTCCATTTGTGTCTTGAATATCTCCAAGGTTGGAGATTGCTCAGCCTCTCTGGGCAGCCTGTTGTAGTGCTGCACCAGCTCATGGTGGTTTTTCATCCCACATATCTGGTCAGAATTTCCCTTCTCACATCTTGTGATGATTGCTCTGTCCCCTTCCCTGAGCACCTCTGAGTAAGGTTTGGCTTGGTCTTCTCTGTAATGACTAGTTAGGTATTTGGAGACAGAAAATACTCTTCTGCTAGGACTACAAAGATGATGAGGGGCCTGGAGCATCTCTCTTAGGAGGAGAGGCTGAGGGACTTGGGTCTTTTTAGTCTGGAGAAGAGAAGGCTGAGGGGGGATCTGATCAACACCTATAAATGCTTGACACTGGTGGGTGTCAAGAGGACAGGGCCAGTCTTTTTTCAGTGGTGCCCAGTGACAGAACAAGAGGAAATGGGCACAGACTTGAACATAAGAAGTTCCACCTAAACCTGAGGAGGAACTTCTTCACTTTGAGGGTGGCAGAGCCCTGGAAGAGGCTGCCCAGGGAGGTGGTGGAGTCTCCTTCTCTGGAGATGTTCCAAACCCGCCTGGATACATTCCTGTGCAACCTGCTCTGGGTGGCCCTGCTTTGGCAGGGGGTTGGACTAGATGATCTCCAGAGGTCCCTTCTAACCCCTTATCATTCTGTGATTCTCTTAGTTCTGTCTTGTCTTGGCTGAAAAAACCCAGATCCCTTCTTATGCTCAGTGTTCCAGCCATCTGAGCATCTTGGTGGTCCTCCATTGGCCTCTTTCTAGTTTTCCCACATCTTTCTTCCACTGCGTAGCCCAGAAGTGGATGCAGCAGCACTCGCGGTGCAGCATCATGTTCTCCAAACTGTGAAGAAGCAGCGTTGTCCTTGACCCATGTCTGTGCTGCAGTCCTGGTCTTCATCCCCATGAGGGTTGGCACTTGGCTCTCAGGGCACAGATCCTCAGCAGTGGAGATCAGCAGCAGTTTGCTTTGGTTGGAAGAACAGAGTTATGTAGAGAGGAACTGGGAGGAGGGAAAAAACCTCCTGGTTGCCGTGATAAGTCTTGTCATTCATGGTTTTAGGGCTGACTTTCCGAGACAGGTCCCTGAAATGTAAGGGAGATTCAAGGGCTGCTCTGCCCCTTTGCCAGCTTTTGGCTCATGTTATGCGAGTTCTCTGGAATCAGTTGAAATATATCTGGCTTAGCTGAGAATTTTTGTGGGGTTTGGTTTTTCTTTGTGGTTTTTTGGCTGTTTGTTTTTTTTTTAACATGTTGACGCATCTCCACAGCGACTTTTGCTTCATCAGGGCCTGAGTTGCTCCTTCTTTATTATATGGCTTCATGGACAGTTCTGTTGAGCAGCAAGGCAATGGCGATACCTTTGTGAAGGTGGTCAGGATTCAGACCCAGACCACCTATTAGTCAGCCTGCTGGCCAGATTGCCAAGTGGAGGGACCATATGAAGTGGGGCAGTAAATAGAGCAACCCTGCTTTGCACGCTGACTAGGAAACTTGGGAATTACTTCAATAGGCTGAAGCTAAGTATGTTGATGTGATGCCCTCAAGAATGCCCTTCTGTCACTGAAAAAATGGTTTTGGATACACCAGCAGCCAAAACATCATAATTACTGAACTGCAGCACCTATTGACTTCCCGGTGTCTCTGTTCTGCTGTTAACCTGCTTTCATAGTGTTTCTGTGGAGTCCAAGAACAAGAAATAACATCTTTGTGCATCTGATACACCAGGTGGAAGTGTTATTGTTTCCCATAGCAGGGAGGAAAGGCTCTCCCCAGACACCCTCTCTCTTCCACACACACATAATTCACAAAGTGAGCTGGAGATTTTTTTTTTTACATCTTATTTGACATCTCCTGGATGCCTTTGCTGTGTGGGAGTAGGTTCAGGTTAGACTTTTTTCCACGTGTGCTGCATGATTGATAGGTGTAAGCTGTATCGATGGATTCAGTGCAGGAACGCGTACCTTCCTGCCTGGGAACCCTGGACCCAGGAGGATTGAGAGTTGTCTCTTCACATCTTGGCCCTTGCCTGTTTTGATGCCAGGCTCATGCTGTGTAAACTTCTCCTGTACGTGATGTACATCAAAATTACTAATTTGAAGGTAACGTGGTATAACTCGAAGCGGAAATATATATTTTCAGGTGCTGGCAGCTCGCGCCAGCCTGCTGCCTTCGCTGGCTTTACGTTGATTATCTTACACCAGGTGAAAACCTGGCTGATTGCTGGTGTCTCTGCCTATATTAAATGCAATGTTCTTGCTGCAGCAGCAGCCGTGCCCTGGGAGAGTCCCACGTGTGTGTGGAGCCTTGTGGAAAATGTATTTGAGCATCACACATGCAAATATAGCCAGTGTACATGTACTATATGTATATATACGTATATATTATACAGGTATATAGCCATTATACATACAACAGAGCTTACCTGGGTTTTGAGGATTATGCTACCCTGAGGGGTAGACAAAGACGTTCAGTTATTTGAGTTGAGAGCTGTCTGTGATTCCAAAAGCATTGGGTGAAGAAATGGGAAATGCAAAAAGTAGCTGTCAAAATTAGATATTTATTTTTTTTAATTGGTGTTTCAGTGTCGTTTAATTCTTTGTGGCTGAGGGATTTACACTCTTTAATGCCGTTACAGTGGTACTTGATATTTGGCTGATGGTGCTTTACAATACGACAATGGGTCCCACGCAACTTTGGCCATCTAAGGAGGGAGTGGTACCTGAAATCATCATGGTCCATACATCTGATTGTAGTTGCTATTGATACATCTGCAGCCCATTAGGGAGAAGTCTCCTCTGGAAGGTGCTGATCTGAGGAGCGTCCTCCAGACCATTCTGAAGGATGAACCCGAGGCAGCAACTGCTTATTGAAAATTCATATTCCTCTGGTTTCTTATATGGGTCCTGAGCACAGCCTTAGTAAGATGTGCTTTGCTTCGTCTCTACTTGGGAATAATAAACCAAAAAAACTAAACAAAAGTAAGGGACAATTAGTCTGTGCTCACATCTGATTAGTTTAAAGCTAAGCACAAAATGAAGTGTTTGTCTGAACCAAGATCCTGCGGCTCACAACGTATGTGTGTCTTTCAGAGGATCTTGCTGCCTGAGCCAACACGTGCAGAGGGCAGTAGAAGGCTTGTACCTCCCCGTCTACCATTCCACTTGCCAGAAAGTATAACTTGATGTGGGGAGGAACTCTTGATCAGGGAGTGGAGTGATAAGACAAGGGGTAATGGTTTTAAATTGCAAGAGGGGAGATTTAGATGAGATCTCAGGAAGAAGTTCTTTGCTGTGAGGGTGGGGAGACCCTGGCCCAGGTTGCCCAGAGAAGCTGTGGCTGCCCCATCCCTGGAGGGGTTCAAGGCCAGGCTGGATGGGGCTTGGAGCAACCTGGTCTGGTGGGAGGTGTCCCTGCCCAGGGCAGGGGGGTTGGAACTCAATGATCTATAAGGTTCCTTCCAACTCTAACCATTCTATGATTCTATGTTTAATAGCCCTTCATAGATTTTTGACTATCTATATGTTTAGATTTGTAATATATTTGTGCTTTTGCAGCATATTTTGCTCTTAATTCTGTTCCTTTATTTTTCCTGACAGAACAGATACTCTGAAGCACAGGATAGACCCCAGATGTTCTTTACCTAATAATTTGTTACTGATTTTGCAGGCCATGTGTATTTTGTAGTTTTTGGTCTGTGTTTAATATGCAGTTGACATAGTGAATGCCAAAATGCAGGCCAATGGTAAATCCACTGCTAAAGCTCTGTTCTGCTGCGGGCTAGAGATCTAGAGATCTGTATTCAGTAGTCTGTAGCATCCTTTTGCCTTTAGGATGTCTACAAATAAAAAGGTCTTTACGTCATCTCTGAAACTGTTCTGAAGATTTGTGAACTCCAAGTGTATTTTGCAATATGAAGGGCATGCAATATATTTTTTCCCTTTGACCAAAGCACAAAACAGAACATAGCATTTATTTTCTTTTTCCTGGGTAGGTCATATTTATCTTCTGTTTTTCCTCCACCCCCAAAGTACACGGTGGTGGGAGAGAATGGGCACAAGACCCTCTAGGGGCTAGGGCAGCTCAGAAAACAATGTTTCAAACTTCTTTTACCTCTTCTGTTGAGTAAAATTTCATACAAAAAGCTTGAGTTGAGTCCAGCGACAGTCAGAAAATACCTCGGATGTGCGTTTGCATGCGTTTTTCATTAGGGGTGGTTGTTTTTCCCTATGGACAGAACAAAAGAGGCGACAGAAAACTGTTAACCTTACACAGCCCTGATGATAAAATGCTAGTGTCAGCAATTCCGTCCTTACAGTGGAAGGATGTCAGGAAATCTTTAGATCTTGCCAACTTTAGACAGACTTTCATCTTTATCACTTTTCCAGTTTTTCTAGCCCTGAGCTTTATTTTTGTAGTGTTCTCTGGGTCATCTTTGGGGATGCGGGAAACTTTTCTGTGTTATTTTTAATTGCATTTGCAAATCACAGCGCAGTGACAAAGTAATTTGAATATTCTGCAAGTGGTTCCTCCGGTATAAATTGTGATGAACATGAATATAATTATTGTGGGTGGTAGAAATGTTCCTATTGAATCTCTTTTCTACATTGAGAACAAAATGAAAAGCACTGAGAAGTGCCCCTTAGTGTATAAAATATTGACTATACTTTGTTTGTCAATTACTTTCATCCTGTCCTGAAATTATTTTCATTATGCTTTTAATTCATAGCAAAATCAACAAAACTAATTTTACCTCTTGTTGTTCTGTGAGCCCCTTATTTTAAAAGTCAGTTTCTAGCATAGTCGGGGCATTTTATTTTTTAAAAATTTATTAAACATTTCTACTGAAAGTTCACTCTCCGTTGAAAACTTCTATAAATTAAACAAAATACTTTGACAGCCTAATGGACATAAAACGAGCATAACATCTGTTTTCAAAACTAACAAAAATAGTTTTTTTCCTCTAAGTCAGAAAGTTTTGGGGGAAAGCTTCTGATTTTTTTTCAAATAAGATGGGTTTTTAGGGAACTGGTAGAAGCTCAAGAAATGACTGCTTCAAAATATAAGTAGCTCTCACTTCTTTGCTCTCTTACGTGGTACTGTGAAACAAGGTCTGCCGTTCTGCACCTATTGATTATTTTATTCTTTACATTTTTTAAAACAAAATTTCCATGTATGTTCTGTGGTTTTTTTTTGTCACCTCTTTGGGCTTTACTCTTGTGTGACATTTCCAAAGAGACACTGTAGTGCTTGGCTGGGGAGCTTGTTATCAGTAGTTTTCAAACAAGAGACTTGCTTATCCCGGCTGCCCTGTAGAGGAATCCAGCTACAGCCTCAAGGGAAGCTCATAAAAGGTGTAGATATGATGAAGGAGTTTCAAGCAGAAGAAAAGATTAACCATATGCTGCTGAGCTGCAGCACTGTGAATCAAGAAACTGTCTATGCTGGGCTGGATGGCATATAGCTTTGGTAAGGTGTCTTGGGCAAATGCACATGCTTCTTCTAGAGCACTTTTGCCATGAATGCTCAGAAGACTTTAAATTACTTGAGTTTGAGTTATGGGGGACAGGTTGGGTGGTGGAGGGGAACAGAGCCTTAATAGTCACTCTAGCATCTCTGAAATACACCTGCGTAGGGAAGCATTGAAAATATCTCAAAACAGTTAACCGGGAAGTTGGGTTTGTGTAAATATACAAGAAAGACAAAAAACCGTTTCCATCCTGTACAGGTGAAAAGGAGTCTTAAAAGGAGAGATGAAAGTGTGATGGTTACTGAACTGGTAGAGAAGTGTGTTGCAGGGAGGAGGGTAAATCCAGGTATGTCAGAAAATCCTGGTTTTAAAGGGGAGAGAGTGAGCAGAATCAAGGAGGATGTCTGTATGAAGAGAGGATTGTTTGGTACAAACGTTATCACAGGTAGAGAATGAAGGCTCTGGCTAGTGTCTCCAACATGATGCTAACTTGGCCCGGTGGCTATTGCTGCTTGATAGAATAGACAACGTGTTTGACTGACTTCAGACCTGTGCAGGTTTCCCAAGGCAGCACGGAGGATGGGATGATAATCGAAAGGAATCTGGCAAACAGAACCGAGAAGCTGAAATTCAGGAGAAATGAACCAAAGCCAACAGTACAAGGCCAGTCCAAGGGAGGAGAACTTCGCTTTGATGTGATCAGAGCTAGTGGAGCGAAGTTTATGAGAATGCAGAAGGTAAATTACTCAAGCCGGAGATGTTAAGATCTCAGCTGGTGTCCTTTGTATCATTTTGGGCAACAGTTCTTTGAAAAATATGTAGAAGATGAACACAGAGGCTCAGGGAGAAAAATGGTACATAATAAAGGGCTGAGGAAACGGAGTTTTCATACACTACTTGCTTTTGCTTACCTTTAAAGATGATGGTGATCAACTGTCTTCTCTGTCGATTGGCTGTAGGACAAGCTGCAAACAGCTTAATGTGAAGAAAGAAAGAAAGATTTAGGCTGTTTATTAGGAAAAACGTCTTTAATGATAACGAAGCACTGAAGTTGGCTACCAAGTAATGGAATCTGTTATGCTGTGGTTTATTTACTTGTGTTTTATGGAACAGGTCTGACCAAGGTGTGTCAGAGTTGGTGGGGATATGTGTACCCTGTTTTAGAGCAGGAAGATGGAAAAATGATGTCTTGAGGTCTATTACTCCTTACAATTCTGAGGTATAAATTAACCTTTATCTCATGTATGGGAGAAGTCAAAAGGCAGTAGGGGTAATTTAAACATAAGTCTTCTTGCAGCTTTATGCTGTTTAATTTAGAGCACCACGCCTTTCTTACGGCCTGTCAAGATGGTATACAGGGAGGTAGATCAGAACCTCTTTCAAAGTGATGTATGAAAATGTCATTAAAACACTGTCACTAAAGGCTTGAACCCACTAAATAGTATTAAGGATAGATTATATGTTAGCGGTAAAACCCGATACTTCATTCTTGCCAAGAGCAAGCAAATTAGGCTAGAGTGCAATACTTACATGGGAGATGGCAGGTATCCTCAGACACTCTGCCTCAGCTCAGAAGAAGATTTAGGAAGTGGGTCAAAGGCTTGGAATCCCATATTGTGAATTCTGTGATTGTATCTAGGAGAATAATTTTTATCTAGGGACGTGCATCAGTTGTTTTTCTTGCTGTCTTATGTTGATCTTGTTCTTTACTTGCAATGTCAGTATTGTTCACTGTTGGGAAAGCAGCCGTGGGGTCGAGCCACTATAGGACGACTGTGCTCTGGGAGCCTGCTATTTTATTTTCTTCAAAGCAGCATAGCTGCAGCCTCTGAGCCTCCTAGAGGGCATGAAACAAAAGTGAGCTACGTATTGCTGGGTAGGATGGATGAAAATGTCATTAAAACATAGTTTAACCTGGGAGGGGAAACTTGTCTGAAAATACTGCATTTGGCAGAGCAGGGAGAACAGCAAAGTAATGTCATTAGGGTAAAACTAACCATTTAGGGGATTTCGGGCACAGATGTGTTCCATCATAATCCCACAGATGACAGCCTTCCACCAGTGACTCCTCAGTTCTGCATGCACATCACATGTTTATATTTAGAGACAGAGGAAACTTTACGAAGGAATGATGTCTTTTATTTCCTGAGATAACCATTATGAAATCAAATTACATACTAATTATTGTCTAAAAGTAATACTAATAGTGTATGACGTGGTAATAATGAAGCCTGAAGAAGTGAGCGTTCCTAATGCAGGTGGGGTTGGAGTTGCATAGTGAGCTTCTAATGCATGTACAAATGTAACGTTGATGAAGTTATTGGACACATGGGGTCTCACGATCACCAGAAATACCAAAGCTTGATTTCCAGTGGGTCTGTGTGTCTTTTCCCAGTTGATTGGTCTGTCTAGTGATTCAAAAATGTATTGTTGTCAAAGTTCAGCCTGCAGGAAAACCTTCAACCACACCACCCAGGACTCCAGAGAGTCCTTGTGGGGGAAAATACCTTGACTGAGAAAGCTATTTGCCTATTCTTTGAAGTATGATTTGATATCAAGGCATTGATAACAAAGTTTTTCTGTGTATTGATTCTCTGCTGTCTGTTTCGAAGAAGCACATTTACACATGCTCTTTACTCCATTAAGAGCACTGGAAAGTTTGTGTTTTCTGTCCTGTTGAATAATCATAATATGATAATGAGTTTGGAAATACTTTCATCTTATAAGTAGGATTTCTGGTGATTGTGCTTTCTCAGCAGTTTTCTGGTTTTCTTCTGGAAGTGAATTTTAAACCACAACAAAAATTGAAGAGCAAGACCCGTCCTCCCTGAAGTTTGGCATCTTGATTGCACGTTTTTTATGGGCTTAGTTGGGGTGGCTAAAGAGAGCCTGGTGTCTGTTAAACTCCCAGGAACTCTTTTCTAGATTGCCTTTTTTTTTAAGAGCATGCACATAAAATTTCATAATCACACAACTTTAAAATTTTGGCCTGTAAGTGATGGCTTGACTTGAAGGGAAACACTGAATTACCTAGGATGGTTTTAATGGGGAGAAGTTAAATCTCACCAATATGAAGCTGAAGTGAGATTGGAGTTCATCCCAAAATATGAACAGTTGTGTGCATTTGATGTATTTAAAATGCGAAATAGAGCAACTCCCATGCTAATGGACGGGGGATTGCTGTATCTTCTGAAGCTTTGGACTTTTCTTTGCCCTAAACCGCTGTCATGGTTTGCTGATGAAGGTCTGTGCTGGAACATGACAAGCTGCAAAAGCTGGTCTATAAATATTTATCTTGCGTAGTCTTGAATCTGAATGCTGACATGAACTTGTTTATGAATGAGATTAAATTTTTGCGGCTTCTAGATAAAATATAGGCCATTGGAATCATGAATTCCTGCAGGGAAACCTTATTAAATATTTTTAAGTTCTTTGACTTTTGCTGAGCTGACAGTCGTTCCTTCTTTAGCTGGAATGCTCTTTCCTGCTGGAGCAGATTCATGGGCGTCTGCAGGAAGACTGTAGCCTCTCCCGCTGCTGCGGAGGGGAGAGGGATAGAACAGTAAGATAAAATACCCTGTCATCTAGGGTGTCTCTGTCCTTTAGAGACAAACTGTACTACCACTTATTTCTAACCTAAATTTTGCTCTGTATTTCGCTACTGGTCACCATGCAGAGCTGGAGGACACGTCGCCGAAGTTCATCTGTTGTGACGCGGCGTAGTAATGATGTCAGCGTTTGAGTTTTGGGACCTCCTTAGGGCACGGGGAGGATGCAAGTGGGAATTTCCAACCTCAGGATGCCATAGGCTGGAAGCGCTTTCTTCAGTTACAAACCAGCCTGGGTAGCTGGCAGGTGGCAAGATCCCAGCTACGGATCCATTACAAAGAGAAAAGGACTCCTTCGGACCTGGTGTCATCTTGCCCTGCCCTGATAGTCCTTTGGAGCCTGCAGAAGGCACCAGGCTTGGTGGTGTGTCTGTGAGCTGCCCCCGGGAGAGGGCTCTACCTCAAAGGCACGATACAGCGCTTAATTATTTATTTCGAGCATGAATTATTTCTTGACTTGAACACTATTGTCTTCTGCCAAGGCTGGAATGACTTAATGTGTTGATTGCTCACAGCTTTGGTCTCAAGCCTTGATTGTGATGTCTGAATCCAGGGAACATATTTTAATTTTGATGAGTGTGTGGCTCCCAGAGAGCAGCATGTAGGCATCAGGAATAGGATGCACCTAAATGCATAAGCTATAGACACAGCCAGCTGAGTGAGACATCTATTGAGCAAATACTCCCCTTTGTTGCAAAGACCGCGAAAGAAGCTGAGGAAAACTGTGTGATGGGCTACAAAACACATGCCAGTCATGAGCCTGGCATTGCCCTGATGTACCTGCGCCACTTCACTGAACTACCAACATAGGT
>VXAK01007465.1:49735-68805 GCA_013399435.1 Arenaria interpres
GTGAGGGTGGCAGAGCCCTGGAAGAGGCTGCCCAGGGAGGTGATGGAGTCTCCTTCTCTGGAGATGTTCCAAACCCACCTGGCCACGTTCCTGTGCAACCTGCTCTGGGTGGCCCTGCTTTGGCAGGGGGTTGGACTAGATGATCTCCAGAGGTCCCTTCCAACCCCATATCATTCTGTAATATGCCCAGCACTTTCCAGCTGGTCTGACCATCACAGGCTGGGAGGTAGGACACCACAAGAGCTGTTTCTCCAGAAAGAGCCTCTCTAGAGGACAGGGCTCAGGCTGAGCCTGAGACACATAATTCAGTCAAGGTGCTCAGGATGTTGAGCGTATTTTGTAACCCAAATACAGTACAAAGACAGGGATCTGTTTTTTTTTTATATAAAATTTTTTGTTTTGCTCACACGTACTGCGCTTGAAGTGCAAATTCCTGTGGTGTTGCAAAAATCTGACTGTGACTCCTCATACACTTGAGGCTGCTTAATGCTATCTGGGATGCAGGGTCCTGCATTCTGCAGTGAATTGTTCCCATCACCACCCTTCTTTATCTCACACTGGTTTTTCGATGAACGTGACTGACTTGTGGTGATTTTTATGCTGCTGCGCAGTCATGAGTTCTTCATCTGTCTAAGAACTCTGCATTGAAGAAAAAAGAAAATAAGGGGAGGGGGGAAAGAAAATGAAGAGGGGAAAAAAAAAAAGAAAAAGGAAAGGCAGCAGCTCTTGGGATCTCTTTTGTATTTTTTCTGGTCTGTTCCACTGATTCTTTCTATTGTTTCGGGCTATTAATACTTCAGTGTGGGCGCTGTGAGGAGGTGGTCCCGCTCCGGGGGGGTGAGGGAAGGGATGGGGGGGTCGCTGGATGCTGTTACACAAGGCTCGGAGCCCGCAGCGATTTGCCTGCGGCAAAGCTGACTCTGCCTTTATGCCACGTGAACGGGGAGCCCGGAGCGGTGCCCAGCACTGCCTGCAGCAGCAACGCAGCCTTTTAGTGTCTCGCCACCGGAATTCTCCCGCTGTAAGGACGAGCCTGGTGAATATAGGAAAGTGGTGGGAAAAAAGAATAGCTTTTTGGGTGACCAAGCTTGACCCCTGTTAAGGACAACTGGTTTTGAGAAGGGTGCTGCTTTGAGCAGTGTATGGCTGTCTCCTTGATTTCTGAACACCCAAGCTGGGTTTTCCCCCCATCTCTCTCCAGGGGTTGAATTTTTAATACATTTCATATACTTTGAAATACTGCTTTCATATCTGATATTGAAAAAAACCTGGTCTGTAAATCTTTAATGGATTTCATATACTTTGAAATGCTGCTTTCATAGCTGATGATAAAAACCCTTCCCTGTCCATGTTCGTGGGCAGTCTTGTATTGCTGTGGTAAAACTCTCTATTTTATTCTTACCCAAAGATGACCCTGAAATCTCGGGAATGTTTATATTTAGACCAGTGTTGTAATCCATGCGCAGTGATTTCCCCGGGAATCTGCCGCCGTGACACCCAGAGAGATGTTCAGGCATTCCCAGATGCGTGTTTGTTCTGAAACGAAATAGTAAATAGCTGAAGGTTAGAGCGAGAGAAACGCTATGCCAACATGCTGCTTTGAATCTGAAAACCTTACTTTAAACAGCGCCGCCCTAATTTCAGGGCAGATTTAGAATCAATTAATTATGGGAAGAGGAAGCAGCGGACTGGTATGTTGTAGCCCTGTTAATTGCATGGACTTGCACTGAATCGCACAGCCTTACGTTGGTCACACAGCTTTGCATTTAGGTGGTTTTATCACCCCTGAGGGCCGCAGTGTTTTATGCAGAAACCATCTCGGGCGGTCCTGAAATGCAGCTCCGTTTTGGAAGACGTGGCGAACGTCTCGCAGTGCCACCGGCGGCTGAGAACGGGACGGGGAGAACGCACCGCACGGGGAAACGAAGGGGAGAGTTAAGAAAGGGAGAACGTAACGACTGGAACAGTTTTATTCTTGCTGCTGTGAAAAATATGCTGTGATCAATACCTGCAACTAACAAGATTGAGCTTTGCTACTGTTACGAAAGTAGTGAAGGCATCTCTGATGGCCTCCTAGCAACCTGCTGAGGTGCTGGGATTAATTTAAATTTGGGGAAGCAGTGGCATCTACTGAATAATGGGTATGATTTCTTGCAACATTCAGGATTTCCATTGTGGTTATCAATCTTGGTATGTATGATGAGGGGCCTGGAGCATCTCTCTGATAAGGAAAGGCTGAGGGACTTGGGTCTTCTTAGTCTGGAGAAGAGAAGGCTGAGGGGGGATCTGATCAATGCCTATAATACTTGACACTGGTGGGTGTCAAGAGGACAGGGCCAGTCTTTTTTCAGTGGTGCCCAGTGACAGAAGAAGAGGCAATGGGCACAAACTTGAGTATAAGAAGTTCTATCTAAACATGAGGAAGAACTTCTTTCCTGTGAGGGTGGCAGAGCCCTGGAAGAGGCTGCCCAGGGAGGTGGTGGAGTCTCCTTCTCTGGAGACATTCCAAACCCACCTGGCCACGTTCCTGTGCAACCTGCTCTGGGTGGCCCTGCTTTGGCAGGGGGTTGGACTAGATGATCTCCAGAGGTCCCTTCCAACCCTATGTGGTTCTGTGATTCTCTAAAGCATAGAACTCAGCTCTGAAAGAAAAGTATAAAAAGGCACAAAGCTAAGAATTATAACGACGTCTTGTTATTACTTTGCATATTGTGAGCTTTTGATGTAGAGCCCTTGATCTTTATAAACAGAAGCACGTGGGTAACTTGGGAAGAGCTACCCTCAGAGGAGTAGCATCGTTATTCAGGCCACCTTCCTGTAGGTTGCATCTCGTGAACTTTCTTTGCCTTGACACTGTGTCACAGTCTGGGAATGCCTCGCCTAACCACCTACCTCTATTTTCATGAGTTTCCCTGCAGGCCTCCAGGAATCACAGCAGCCAAGAGCATTGCACGGACTTAATTAACATGAGACACATCGAAATTACAGTGGGGGGGGCATAAATAGACCAGGAGTGCTGATGTAGAAGTCTCGTCCTGAAGTTTTATCACTCAGCATGACATGAAGTCTAAAGTAGGCATCAGATTTTAATGTGTGTTTGTAGTTTACATCGCAAGAGGATAGGTCATAAGTCAATTCAAGGTTTCTATCTCCTAGCTCTGGGATCATCATTAAGGATTAGGACATTACATCCATAAAATTACACTCACTAAGAGCTGATTCCTTGAGTTTATAACGTGCATTAAATAAAGCTTTTCCTGCTTTATTTTACCACAGCATTCTAATTTATTAATGGAGTCAGAAGAGGTTTGTGTGTGGCACTTGATGATGTTACATTTCCTTAATGTCATGGTTTGGATTTCAGTACAAATGGACTTTTTTTGCATTGTAGAAGGAAGGCTGGTAAACATGATAGAGATAAAAAAAAAATAAAATAAATGTTTTGCTCCATTTAGTAAAGGGACTTGCACTCTATGTATATATTAATGGAATTGTTTTAGAAATAATATATTTCTAGGAGACTTGAAAGAGTAGTTTTAATATTTTAATTATTTTATAATTAAGTTATGCTAATTTAATATTTAGATTTTTTTAAGCTATTTCATATACTTGTAACAATAAAGGATAAGTAAAAAAATAGTCTTCTATAGAATCCTTGAAAACAGGTGAACAGCATAATTATGGTTATATGGTCCAGCCTCATTTGTGATTTTTTTTTTTCTTTTAAAAACCCAAAATTAGACATTGCTGGAGTACATGAGACTTAAATGGGGCTATACCACCTATTTCTAGCAGAGGTGCTATGGAAGCTGGTACTAATTTATGCCTGAAGGAGAGATTGGCCCCAAAACTCTCCTGTCTGGGATAAAATGGCGCACAGTGGAATTGCTTTTGTCTTTTATCAGTTCCCTGGAGTGCAGGATATGTCAGCTGGGTCTAAGTTCCCAAGGAAAGTGAACTGGTAACAGTTTATCTCTAGATCAACCCAGTAGGTATTGAGGACTTGGCACTCTACGTGTGTCCACGATTTTAACTGGGATTAACTCTAGTACCATGGATTTAATGCCTGTGTGAGGCTGGAGTGTATTGGAGAGTATATATACAGGTATTAATGTGTGTGTATATATATAAAATAACATATATTTGCGTCATTGGACACACGTATGTGTGTACATATGCCATATATATGTGGCAGTGTGTATGTATGTATTAATATATAGCCCTGGATGCCTCATTCCCTGCAGTCCTTGTGGGTTTATAGCCCTGTGATTGCAGCGGGCCTCCCCCAGACAAGCTCAGAGCAGTGACCATACCAGAAACTTGCTCTAGAGTAAGGACTTGTAGTAAAATATGAAAGTTGACTTTTTAATATTAAACCGCTCCCGTGACGGGCACTCAGTGTAATGGCCCCGTTCTAAAGTTTGCAAATACGTAGCTACCTTGTTGTTTTGCTGAGGAGAAAAGACGCGCTCTTTGCTGAAAGGCAGGAAATGCTGCTTTTCCTTCTAAATAGAAGGAAACTGGGTGCCAGGGTACCGCTGCGATAGCTACATTTCGTGAACAAGGCAGAGGTTAGTTAATTTGGGAAAGTCCAATCGGACTACAGCACTAGGAATTGGTACCTTTTCCTTCATGGGACAGAAGCTGGCCTGACAGCTTTTATAAATCTCTGGTCCATGGTCTAAGGGTGTAAAGCATTGAGCTTCATGTAAGGGTCTAAGTGTAAGGGTGTAAAGCATTGAGCCTGCAATGTGCCCTTGTGGCCAAAAGGCCAATGGCATCCCGGGGTGCATCAAGAAGATCATGACCAGCAGGTGGAGGGAGGTCATCCTGTCCCTCTGCTCTGCCCTGGGGAGGCCCCNTGATCTCCAGAGGTCCCTTCCAACCCCATATGATTCTAAAGTGCTTGCAGAGGATCACTGCAAATACCTGGAGGGCCTTTTTTCCCCCTAAACAGCACTGAGCAAAGGGTATGCCATGGTCACGTTGATTGATGGATTGGGGAAGGCCTTTAAAGACTTTTGTTTCTAAAAATTCTTAGATGTAGGTAGCATTCTTCTTTGTTTTCCTCCCATAGTCCCTACGGAGAACTGGAGTTCTTTTAGCTCTATCAGCAACCTCACTGTCTGTGCAGAGACAAGCATTGGGCAAAATTTAATAGACTGCCTCTTATAGTGTGTAATCTAATACTCAGAGATAAATTATAAAAGAAGCAAAGTATTGACCAACTTCCACAACTTCTGTATGTCAGCTGTTATGGGACTTTTTGCTGGAATGCATTAAATTTTTCTATTAGAGTATTTTGTTACTGTTATAGCAGATAAGAGGATTCTGAAAGTAATAATCTATTTCCCTGGAAACCATAGTCTTTCTGGGAGCTGCTACCTTCAAGTACCACGCTAATTATCTTGTACGAAGGGAGTGGGGAGGAAGAATTCAGCAACAAGAAGGTGCCGAGACTCAGACTGAAGTACAAGTACTCCTTCATCGGTATGTTGGATCAAGAGGGGGCCGGTAATACTCCTCTCCTGTATTATTATTATTATAATAATTCAGAATCATGTGCAGAAAGAGGGCTTGAGTACCATGGAGCGTGGTACATCTATTTCCTTCTCAGCCTTTTTGTAGCCATCCCTTCTTCTACGTACCTCGGTAGCCAGCCATCAATGACTTCTACCATTGAGCAGAAAGCTGGCTTTTTAGGGACAGATCTGATGACCAACTACGGTGTAGACTTTGCTGCCCTAGGTTGGGTGTCATATAGATATTTCAGATAAAAACGGGACTGACTTGGTAGCAGTCTTCACCTTGGCATTTAAGAAACTTTTCATCAAACTGCTCACAAATCCTCTTGGTACTAATCTTCGTTAACAGAGTGAAATACCAGATAAAGCCCACAATTATATTTGTTTGTAAAGTCTGATGCTTCCATCCAAGCTGAAGGGGACCTCAGGGAGTCCGTACGCATTTTAGGGTGCAAACTGAGGGAGCTTTCTGCACCACACAGGCAAGCAAAACAGAGGAAGTCACAAGCGTGGATCACTTCCAAGTTCCTGTAGAGTTATGCCATACATGCCTGGTCCGGTTTCAGTCTGTATTTTGCAGGTTTTAGAAGTAAAGTTCCTTCCTTATATATAGAGTTGTTGTTTGGATCAATTTTTCATGGCAGCACTCAAAGTCCTAGGTCTTGTTTTCCTGTTATCTTGCAACAGCACGAGGGTAATCAGAATATTCATATATTCATCCAGAGTGCAAATGCTGGGAAGTCTTTGGTGTGAGGCTGGATTTTCCAGAAGCCCTCCAATGAGACTGGCGGGCTTTGATTCTGCTGCACGTGGGCCTAAACACCGCCGTATAGTTCTCCCTACGAGATAAATCCCGTTGGCTCTGAAGGGATTTACATCATTAAAGCTGTGATCTTACTCAGTCAAGGGAATCCTGAAGATACTGGAGATAGACATCCCTGGACAGACAATTTATCCCTGTAACTTTGGGTATTTCATTAAACAAACTTCTGTGTTGTTATAATGCGTGGAGTGATCTCTGTTAGAACCAATGTCTCTATATGTTTAAATTAAAAAAAAAAACCCCAGCATTTTTTTAAAATGACATCTAAGAACATCATGTGTTTCCTAAAGTGCTCTTGTCTAACATCCTTCAATACCCTTGGGTGACAAATATTTCTGTCTTCCTAGAAAAGCTCGTTTATATTCCTATAAATGAGCAAAATGTTATGACTGGGGTGCATTTGTAATCTGTAAGTAGCTGCCAGAGGTTACATTTATATTTCTCAATGCCTACAGTTCTGCTTGCCTTTTAAAGCCATTATGGTTCATTATATGAAAAGCATTCTTTATGAAAGCATATAATCAAAGTCACTTAAAAAATGTCTTTGTTAAGAAATTACTTGCTGCAGAAGCTATTTTACACAGGTGGGAATTTCAGGGACTGCATTTTATATAAAGGAAAAAAAGTCAAATCGGGCTTCACGCTTACAGAAATACTCCCTGTAACCTTTGATTTACGTATTTTTGCACCAGTACGTTTGATTTTTAACTTTTTTTGCTACAAAAAATATGTCAGCTTGAGTAGGTATGATAAACAATATTAAGTTATTGTTGCCATATGTATGTCTATATTGAGAAGCGATAGAGAAACTAATCCTGGTCGTCTTTCTCACACATTCAGATCCACACATCTAATTAATTATCTGCACAAAATAATCAAGATTTGGACCTCTTTATCTACTTGTACTCTCGTTATGTGCTTTTTTTGTTTTCTGTTGCTCCGTAGTGGTTGAGAGAGGATTGTGTAGGCATGGTGTTAATGTACACCTTCTATGTGTCCAGTTTAAAGCTCTCCTTTTGGCATACTGCGCGATTAATTGCAGGCTGGCACAGCTGCTTCATCAATTCCTGTCCCTCACTTTCCTCCCCCTAGAAACGAGGTGTTATAATCCAATCCTGGAGTGACTGTAAGAGGTCCTTGGGAGATTTCAGTTACTGTGGTGGTCACGGTTGATAAGAGTATTTAGACTGACTGTACATTTGAGCTCCAAGTGTAGTAAGACACGGAGGAATGGATATCTTTTTGATGAGAGATGTGCAAAGTGTTTTGTTTTCTTTTTTCATAGGATTTAGCCCTGAATATCAAGTTGTTGTAGTTTAATCTCCTTTGCTGCTTTTTCATTTCAACACCATTTTCAGATCCATTTTCACGTGTAAGCTGATTTTCAGTGCTTAACGTATTTCTTTCTATCACTGAGTTTAAAATACGTCAAGTGTTTCTCTAATTATTTTCCTACACGTGTCTGATTTTCAAAGCCGCTGAAAAGAAAATTGAAGGGGATTCAAGGGCCTGGAGTAATTTACGGAAACTCTAATTTAGACATAACTAAAAAAGAAAGTTACCTGCAAGTTGAGAGAGAGTCTAGAGAAAAGCCAAGAGAATAGTGGAACATTGGAAAACTTGACCACAAGGGAAGGTTGAAATCATGGTATTTGCTCCATGGAGAAAAGAGTAGACTGAAGGTGGGAATTCTAGATTTTCTAATTTTATTTTTTTCATTAAACAAAGTGATTTTAAGGAAAATGGTGATTCATTTTTCCATCTTTGTCACTGGATGGAGGACACCAGCCCAGCTGATCTGTAGGAGAAAGACCAGAGTTGTTTGCCATTGTCCTCTGCTGTTCCAGGCCACTTCAAGTGTGAAAGACTGTTAACTTGGTGCCCTGTTCCAGCCAGGTGTACCAGCTGAATTCAGCTATGTACCGTATTCCTGGTGGTCTTCAGTAGTAGCTAGCCTGTGCCTCTTTCCTTAGATTTTAACTAGATCTTAGGAAGAAATTCTTCACTCTAAGGGGGGTGAGGCACTGGAACAGGTTGCCCAGAGACGCTGTGGCTGCCCCATCCCTGGAGGGGTTCAAGGCCAGGCTGGATGGGGCTTGGAGCAACCTGGTCTGGTGGGAGGTGTCCCTGCCCAGGGCAGGGGGTTGGAACTGGATGATCTTTACAGTCCCTTCCAACTCTAACCATTCTATGATTCTGTGATCCTGTGGAAGAAGTTCCTTCCATCTTACGCGCGATGATGAAGATTTCTGTTGAGCTGTTGACAGAAGCATGGCTTCAGCCTCAGTGCAAACAGTTTGCTTCTGAGGAGTTTGAGAGGCCTCACAGCTAGGACTTGCTGATGAAGGTCACTCCAGCTTGTCTTGGCAGCTGCTGTTTCTGCAGCATGCCTTGGTGACTATGGTAACAGGCATAAGGCCACAGCATCACACTGTTATTTTATTTTGTCTCAGTGCTGGAAGTGCTATTTTCTAAACTTCCTTGCACTTACAGGGTTTGTGATGTTTTTTTCTTACTTGTTTTAAATCTCTCTCTGTATAGAAAATGTCCTTTGTCCAGATCCTGGACTCTTTCTCCTTGTTAATTGTGTCCTCACTGTGGTACATTCCTCTGATTTGGTGTTTGTCTACATAAGGACCATTGACTGGTGGCGGAACGTGACTCCAGATGAGCAGCGACCCCAGAAGAACATGCCATCACTCCCAGTAAAGCAGTGCTTGCATGCCAGTTTGGTTCTTTTTCCAGCATTGGCAGATAGGCCCCCTTTCTGGGCACCTTTTTGCCTGGAAGCTGTGACCATCAGAGAGCTCATAAGTGCATTGTTTCCACTGAAGCACACTGAATAGAACAGGACTTCTGTCCGCTCGGCAGAGACGAGACTTCCCTGAAAAGAGGACCCAACCTGTGCCCTGCTGATGGGAGCAACACCACACGTTGCCACGTTCAACCGCGCTCAGCTGTGCCCAGAAAGGGCTAATTCTGAACTCTCATCCCCAGGCCCTGTGGAAGAGGATGAAGCCCTATTTGCCTTCATGCAAAATCTGGGTGTCAAAGCTGGAACACTGCCACTGCCGGTCGTCCTCACTGACCTCAGCTTCGATTCAGAGTTTTCTTTCCTTTTTGTCTGCCATCCTAAAGTCCTGTTTCATTTGTGTTGTTCCCCGCACCTCGGGTGTCTGCCCAAATGTGGTTGGTTTTTTTTTTTCTTCTGGCTTTTGAAATAACTTCTAAATAATTTCTTCAAGAACTAAAAGGCCATGACCTGGGATGAGCGTGAAGAAGTGATGCACATAAAGCCCTGAGAACAGGCAAGCTTATTCTTAGCACCAGTTAATGAGAAAAGTAGAAATATGCTATGTTAGCTGAGCAGCTTTAGAACACTTTAATGTTGTGAGGTACTGCTTGACCTTCAGGAATGCAAAAATGCTGAATAATTCTAGAAAGCAATGAGAAGGAAAGCTCGTAACTTTCTTCAGAAATACCTGACTAGCACATAATGCTAGCTATATATTATGCTGGTTAAATATAATAAATTCCTTTATAGAGCTGGTCTTGGAGAATTTGTGATTGTAACGAGATTATGCCTTCACAAATTCTTCCAGTAAGTCAGAAAGAATTCTCTTGTGGATAGGTAAATATTTTAAAAAGCTATTTTTAAGATGGACAGACAGACCTGAGTGGCTTCAAAGATTTCCTGAGTTGTTAACTTAGTTGAACCTGAGTGTATTTGCTCTATCCAATTTTTCATACTGTTGGGAGATTGTTTCCTGAATATTTTGGAACAAACTTATTTATCATTCCATCTAGAGAGGAGTGAATTCACCTGGAAGTGCTATGTCAGTGTCACTGTCTTCCTCTGGAAGAAGAGGGAGGAGAAAGGTCTAGAGCACCCTAAAGGTGAAGAGTAGCTCATCAGCAAGTGTTGCCACGTCAGGCACATCGCTGGTAGTTAGTGTGCAATATATTAATAATCTATGAAGAAACAGTAAATTCCTCCACAGACGAACATCAATCTGGAAAATGTTTTTGCAAAGTTCTCTTCATGTTCTGCGTTGCTATGTGTGGCATGACATGAGCCTGTCTTAACAGGTGGTGAAATATTCTTTTGGCAAACCATCACACCACGCTGGAAACTTTGGATTTTGTTTCCTTCGGGCTCTACTACACCAGTCTTGTAATGAAGATTACCCTGAAGGACGTGAAGGAGCCCCAGGGTGGGCAGCATCCGCGCCCCAGGGTGTCCTGGACCAAATGTGGGTGTCCCTCTCTGGCCTCTGCCAAGACCTTTCTCGACAAGTAGGAGTATCTGTGGAAATGTCACAGCTCAGGCTGGAGGAGGCAGTCAAGATCGGGCATCTGTATTGCTACTTTGAGCATATGGATTAATTTAGAAGCCAAATTGATTAGACACGAAACCACTAGTAGCCTGTCTCGTAGATGTAACGGTGAAGTGGAAGGAAAGTCAATTCACCTGTTAACTCTTTGAGGCCGTGCAATGAGAAATGTGTGTGAGCTCTGTTAGTTACCCACGTCAGGAGCAGCTGAACTCTTGTCTCTGCTTGTTATCATCTCTGCACGGTCACTGACGTAACTGTAATTTTGGGTCTAAAGATGTGGATTATAATGTCGCAGGCAACCATTAGAAAAACGTGTTATATCAAATCAAAGTACCTCTTTTAAATCAGGGTTTTTTTTTCCTCCCTAGCAGTTCTGCTTTTTTTTGGAAAGCTTTTATCTGCTTCTTCCTCCACGTTGAAGAAATTATTTTCATTTGTAAATTACCTTTTGGGATAAGTAGCCTAGAGATACCTATAATGCTATCAAATCAGCCTTACCAAATTCATATCATTCTGCTGACGAGACATTATATTTTACCACTAACACTCTTTATCTACTTAGTGCCAAAATCCATTTCTTTTATTATAAATTGGTTCAGTTTGAGTTTAATCAAGACCAAGAGGAAATATTGTCACTGAATCTCAGAACTGAGTACAAAAAAGCAGATACCACAACGTGGACAAGGGGAAATAGCCTGAAAAGCATCATTACTTAAAGTGAAAGCCTGGTTTCCTTAAGTTCTTTGATCCACTGAAAGCATACCATCAGAGCTAAATAAAGTAAACAAGAGTCTGCTATATATATCCTGTGGATCTAGACAGTGGGAGAATGCATCTGCAGTTTAAATTCAAGGTCTTTTATTTTGAATGTGATCATTATTTTGGCCTTGTGACTGAAAAGCTTTTTGCTTGATTATTTTTTGACTCCCAGCAGACAGGAAGAATATCACATACTTCTTGTGATAAATCCAGAGAGACAGTCTGCAAAGGACAAAGTTGCCTTTTTCCAGGTAGAATTTAAATGTAGAATTAAGAAAGCAAAACTATGGTAGCCACAGATAAATTACAATTTTATATTTGCTATCTCTCTTCTTGGCCCAGGAAAAACTTCATTAATTTAGAGATAACAGATTGCCTGTCAGGTGTTGCAGCTGAAGACTTTGGTAGGATAAATTATATTAGATTCCTTGTGCAAGGATTGAGCCTTAGTGGTCCTTCTGTACAAGAGACAGGTTTGTTTATTACATTGTGTCTGCTTCCAGCTTAAAAGATTTTCAAATCTAATTTGAATAATTAAAATTTTGTGAATGGTAATTATCTTACAGTTATTTCTGTGCAACTTTTTATACATTGAAAATATGGTGAAAAAAGTTTTTCAAGTGGCTGCTGGAGCCTTTTTTTCCCTAGTTTGGAAGAACTAGGACTATCAAATAAATAGACAACAAAAGAACTAGCTGGTCAACAGGTGAAACATCAGAAGATAAATTATTATTAATCATGGCTTTTTGGTAGGATCTTCAGACAAATGAAGATGATGGTCCCCTCTCTTTGGTGCTGTACATGGGTAAAGAATCAGATGGTCTCTACTTTGAAAAGCTTGTATCCCAAATATCACCAGAAGTGAACAGAAGATCGGAAAAACAAAGTTGTCCCATGAACAGAGTGAAATGTTATCAGGGCAGCAAATATCGTATTTCTTCCATTGTTGTTAGTTTTTGGAGGGAGCCAGTATTAAGGAAAGTGTCTGCTCAACAGAAAGCGCAGAGGGGAATAGGAAAGTGGAGGAACTGCTAAGATGGAAGGAAATAAAGTGATGAGGAGAGTGTAAGTGAGCCTGGATGCCCAGCCAGTTTCTGCAAGTTTGAGATACTCTGGTCACTATTAGAAAGATATCCAGGTACTTGGCAGCTAGATGAGTAAGTTAAGTATAGGCAGAAGCAACAGCAACTGATGGAATTTTTGATTAATTCAGCGGAGTAGCTATTTGATTTATTTGGGATACAGTAAAGGACACAGAAATTCAGCCAAGGATATTATTGCTAATTGTGCAGGCAGTCAAATTTAGCTCTTGTTCAACTAAAAGGAGTGATCAATCTTTTCCAGAAGTGTGAAAGCAATAATAGCCAGAGAAGGGCAAACAGATTGTCTTTCCAGTTCTTTAAGATGCCTTTTTTTTTTTTCCTTCACTCTTCCTCTTCTGCATAGCTCTGATGCAGATAATCTGAACACAGCAGATTTCTGTAATACGAATCTCCTTTTCGCAGGAGGATAGCCCAGAGGTTAAGATACTGGTCTGGAATAATCAGATTTGGTACCCTCCTTGTGATGATCTTCCTCTGAACTTGGTGTAGAAATTACTTGCTTTTCCTGTACCCTGTTTACCTATTACCCCAATGGTAAAGTGAGCAAGGAAGGAACTATTACCGCATTAAGAGATCTTGTGAGGGAAAAGAAAACTCAAAAGTTTGAGGATTGTAGATGTTGCTATGATATTCATAGCTCAATTCAGCTGCCCACACGTCGGCTGCCTGAGTTTCATCCTGCCTCGCCTCAAGCTGCTACACTTCCATAGGTCCTGTGTCATGTTTGCCACCTGCACAGAGATGTTGGAGACATCCTGTGCCATCTGAGATGCCTGCAGGAAGGCAAATGAATCAAACCCCCGGCTTCTCAAAGTTGCTTCTTTGCTTTTAGCTTGGTCTTCTCTCTTAATGTTTTTTCTCCCTCTTAATTCTTTCTTTGATTTCTCACTCTTTTTTCCCCCTCTACATCTGAGCTTGGTCTATGCTGTTTCTTGTTTCTTTCCATTTTGTCTTTAAGCCTCCTCCCATGAAAATCACCTGCGTTGCATCATTCCAGCATCTCTACCTGGATGCCATCCTCTGTTATACAGGCTCGTCACACAGACTAGGGGAAAGCTGGTGTAACAGCTTGCCTCTCCATAGTGTATTTTTTGATGTTCGTGGCAGTCCTTTGAAGCTGTGCCAGGCGCTCACATCCACTGGGGATAAGCACCTTTCAGAATCCACGCAGAGAGAGTCTGATGAACCACCTTACCATGTGGGAGAGCCCCATAGCATTAAACCCTGTGAACGTCCCCAGAGACAAGCAGGAAAAGTCCCTAACAGTACATTGTTTAGTGATGGTTTTTTATCAGAGTTAGGTTGATGGTTGGATGATCTTAAAGGTCCCTTCCAACCTGGACAATTCTGTGATTGTCAGACCTTCCCTTCTCATCAGGAAAGCAAGGCCTTCCAAGCTCCAGAGCTCATCCTTCACTTTCTTTTATTTCCTACTGCCTAGCTGAGCTTTACTGTTGGATCTCTTAGGATCTCACTTATGCAGAATGATAGCCAGCAACTATTATGTTAAATTTTGCAAGGGTTCCTGCTTCCAGTAGACAAACTTTGCTGGATCCTACAAGGAAAGGGTGAGGGATGGTCAACGCATTGTGGTGCCCTGTGAGGTAGAAGTCAGTGGTCTCCGTAAAGTACTCCCTGTTTTTAACTGAATGCTCGGGGGCTAATGTAGAAGTCTATGGCTTCGTTCCGAGAGGAATCATAATCTTGTTTATTTTGTGGAGATCTCTGGAGCATTTTTACATCATCTGGGCAATGATGTACAATTAGATTCTGTAATTTGCAGAAAGGTTATTGTGATCATCTTGCGTAGCCTAACGCTCACATTTGTCATTTAGGCTGTGTAGAAAGACCACAGTTCCTCTTTCAATTTTGATTAAGGGAACCTGTCCTATCCTAATATTTTATGCCTGTCTGGATATTATTCAGTACTCTTCTCATTTGATAGCACGCTGTTCCCATACATCATGGTATTTTACAATGCTCAAAGCACCAGCAAGCAAAAGCTGACAAAAAGATGAACAAAATTAAAACAGCCGTGAGAGAAGTGAACCTTCATGTTTCTTGAAACAGCGAATAATTTAGCAGAGCTTCACAAGCAGCAGGACAATCCATCAATGAGAAAAATCCATCAGGGCTATAAAATGCAAAGAATCCACGTCAGGAATTCATTGAAATGCAGTTTGTTAGGGGTTGGGAGAGGGTTCTGCAGGAGCGTCACTGCACATTTTTCATGTATCTTCCCTAGGTGTCTTCTTTGGGAAGGGGGGGAGAGTGATTGATAGATATATGGACAATTAATCTGACCCGTAGGGTCATTTTTATGCTCTTTCATACCAGAGATTACCTTGTACCTAACAGCTGCCCTCTTCCATTGCTTGGGCCATATCTCACGCATTAATGCAATTCAGGATATCTCTTCTGCTTTGTGACCCTGTACAGCAGAAATTGGCTCTGTCATATATTAGGATAGTGGTTGAGGAGTTGCAGTCCTCCACCAAATGGTACCTTCCTAAATTGCAGTTTGCCATGATGGTCTTTCTCCTGGTATGTGATCCGCTGTGTCTAACTTCAGCAATGAAGTTCAGCTGTAGATGGTGGGCAAATGAGGAATTTTTTGCCCAGACCTAAGAGAAGACCCTTAAGAGAAGACCTAAATGGTAGGCTGGGGAACAAGTACCGGTACAATATTAGAGATACAAGATCCATTGCATAACAGTGAAGGTTGGCTGTAATTTACTGAATGCTCAGGAATTCTCTATATCATTAATTCCACAGGAGTGCACAGAATAAAACAGAGGTGATGACTACAGATCACCTAATGGAATCTCAGATCTGGAAGCCTGAGCTAAGCTAAGTCATCTCTTAAGATCAGTTGTGGAAATTCAGATTCTGCTGAAGATAAGGAAGAAAGAGTGGTCAGATCAGGGGGAGAGCGTAGGTGTTTCTTCTAAGTCTTGTGTTTCCTTCTGTGTTTAAGCTCTTGTAAAATTATTGGCCATCTCCACAGAAATTCTTTCTTTTAAAAGAAGCGTTGTGTGTTCTGTGTTGGAGAGTCACTGTTTGCTTCTTAATGATTTAAAACGTGTTTTCTTAAATCGTCATCTCTGTGTTTTACGCACCGGTGGATCTTCTTGAGACTTTAAAACCAGGCCAGAGCATCACCCTGCTTGACTCAGCTCCCATGTCTGCCTGGTGGCCACCTGCAGTCCTTGGGATGCCTGGAGTGGTCCTGTGATAAATCGGCACCACACCAAGCAATTGCTTGTCAGTGAAGAGCTTTATTGTAGTGTCTTTCTGCAACTTGTATAGCCGCCTTAGTAAAAATAGTCGGGATTCTGTTTTAAACAGGTTTTTCAGGCTTTTGAGAGCTTGTCGATGACCAAGAGATTTTTTTTCCCCTAGCCCTCCAGCAGGTATTAATGAGAACAGAGGCTTGGGCAAACATTTGTCACTGTCACCTTGTGTTTCTGCAGAAACACGAAGGTGGAATAGCAGCAGCAGTACAAAGGCAAGACTGAGTCCTTGGAAAGTGTGGAAGGCTGTATAGTGTGGAAAGTAGGAAATTCAGTCAACTTCTTGGAAAAGAGGGGCGTTGGAGGCTGTTGCATTGGAGCTATGTTGGGATCAAAATATTCATAGCAGTATTGAAACTGAGCACTGCACTGTGCTGCTTCAGACGTGTTATCTTAACTCCCTGATAAAATGGTGATCTAAGGTTATTGGGTAAGTTCTGGTTGCTGATCTATGAACTTTACAAAATCCTATGGGGCAAAAAACTGAGCTTGTTTGGAAAGCCAAGGCTTTAGCCCTATAAAGGAAGTGTTAAATACTGGGGTTTTTTTCCTCTTTAAAGTGCTCAGCTGTCTAACCTATTAGCATGAAAGCAAAAGAATGTTGATCTTTTGCTCTGTTTAGTCAGAAACTTACTCCAGTGCTCTCAAATAGAAATTCTTGCAGAAAAAACCTGAAAAAAACCCTAAATAAACCCCACTTTGATGACCCCATGACTCATTTTCCCTACCTTTGAAAGTAACAATTGCTTTGCACATGTACTCTGAGACTTTAAGTCATATTCTATGTAAATTAATTTCTGCAGAAATTAATACAGTACCAAAAAGTTCTTGGACTTTATATTTTTTAAATGCTTATTATTTATATGCAGTTATGACTTTGCTCAAAAAAAACCAACCCAAACCCCCAAAGACAAAGAGAAAACAAAATACAGCACTATCCTAAAATTTTGACCAGTTTTTAAAGAATCTTTCATTTATTATTTTTCAAATTAGGAAATTCTGTCTAATTTTTGTGAACTACATTGTGCATATTTTAATCCCACCATATAACAACGTTGAAAAAATACCTCTCTGCCCGTCCTCTTTTTCTGACCATATTTTGAGATTTCGGTGCTGGAGTGAAATGGAGGCAGGATAAGACTGTAGACTTTGAAGTCATGGTAAAAAAAATATTTGTTCTGTTTCGTTTTTAGATGCCACCCAAGTAGATCTGGAGTAGTTAGATAGGAGTGTTACCTCATTGGAGAGGAGGCTTTCTATTAGTTGAACTAAACATGTAGTTCCATCAGCTTTACACTTACATATCTTTAATCCAGTTCAGTGTCTCTTCCTGCCCTGCTTTGCAGGGGAACAACTGAGTAGCATCCTTGTAGAGGGTTCTTCCTCACTTCAGCTACCCAGGAGCTAATCTAGAGGAGGTGGGCATCTCATGTGCCTTCAGTTAGTATTTGTTCTATTTCTTAACAGCCAGCTCTCATGCTTGAGTGAGAGTCAGTAGGGATGTTTTGGAACCAGTTCTCTTCTAGGCTTCATACCTTAATATGTTGTCTTCCAAGCTAGCTTTCAGGGTTGCTTAAACTTCATTTCTGAACTTCTCAAATACCAGCTGGGACCATGGATCATGCTTAACTTTTCAAATTGGACGCTTTTTAATGATTTTGTCATGTTGGATAGCATTTGTATATTTGCTTTGTATAGCATCCTATCACATGAAAAAAAATAGGTGTTTTTAAACTTGGCACTGCCTGTGGGGGGTTTTTTAGGGGGGAGAGGGTTGGTTTGGGGTTGGTGGGGTGGAGTTTTCTCTCTGTCTGGNACTTCTCAAATACCAGCTGGGACCATGGATCATGCTTAACTTTTCAAATTGGACACTTTTTAATGGTTTTGTCGTGTTGGATGCTTTGTATAGCATCCTATCACATGAAAAAAAATAGGTGTTTTTAAACTTGGCACTGCCTGTGGGGGGTTTTTTAGGGGGGAGAGGGTTGGTTTGGGGTTGGTGGGGTGGAGTTTTCTCTCTGTCTGTGGTAAGCTTGGAGTCATCATATGTTCGCCTTAGGAGTTGTCATATACTATTTTGTAGTTGGGTAAGTTGAAATACAGTCATGTTTTCCTCAGACTTATCCCATTGTGTTTCTTTTTTTCACTTCAGATAAGCGTTCTTGTTGTGCGTCATAAGAAGCTTCTTTCAAAGCTTCTATTTTGTATTGACCGAATACTTCCTTCAGTTTTGTGAGCTTTTGCCAAAGTCTATACAATATTTTGCACATCGGTAACTCTAAAATGATTTCTCCTGAATGGTCTGCTTTCATTTCAACCAGTTTCTGCCCAGAAGTGCCATCCTGAAACTCCTTTGGAAAGCTGCACATATGCAATCCTAGTATTTCTCTCACAGGTTGTAGCAGAGAATGGTATTCGGAAAAAAGTGGTGTGGAACAGCGTTGTAGATCCATGAACCTGCATCTGCTGAGATCTGGAGCACTATGCTATTCTCAAAAGAATTTGGGCAGGGAGACCATGACAACGTTTTTGGACTCTCACAAGTATTTGTCTTGCTTTTCCTACTGCGATTATTCTGTAATATCCTTAAGTAGCGCTACTCGTGGCGAATTAGATGAGTTTTTAGCTTTTCCATTGTTTTAGCAGTCCTGGGGAGTTCCGATGAAGTCTTGGCCTTGGGTAGTCTGGTCTGAGCAGTCCTGTCTTTCTGTCCCGAGTGGTTTTGAACATATTGGTCGTTCTTTAGGAATATTGATGCGTGACTGGGGATGATGCCTGTTGGGGTGTCTGCTGAGGTCACTGTCAACCCCTGTCCACCCCGCTGCCGCTGTGCGGGGACCTGAGCTGCTCTTAAAGCAGTTCCTGGGTGGCCACAGTTTATATCAGAGAACCAATTTATTTACTTATTTATTTATTTTTCTTTCCTTGAATTGTGATACTCTCAGAAACTTTTTGAGGAGAGGATGGGTAGGTGTATCATTACATATTGGTATTTCCTGGGGGTGTTGGTCAACTGTTGGCTGAACATGAGCCAGCAGTGTGCCCGGATGGCCAAGGAGGCCAACAGCATCCTGGCCTGGATCAGGAACAGTGTGGGGAGTAGGACTTGGGAAGTGACCGTCCCCCTATACTGGGCACTGGTGAGGCCCCACCTCGAGGGCTGTTTCCAGTTTGGGGCCCTCACTACAAAAAAGACCTTGAGGGGCTGGAGCGGGTCCAGAGAAGGGCAA
>VXAK01007465.1:70584-112272 GCA_013399435.1 Arenaria interpres
AAGCTGGTGAGGGGTCTGGAGAGTAAGTCTTGTGAGGAGAGGCTGAGGGAGCTGGGGGTGTTTAGTCTGGAGAAGAGGAGGCTGAGGGGAGACCCTATCACGCTCTATAACTACCTGAAGGGGGGGTGTAGAGAGGAGGGGGTCGGTCTCATCTCCCAAGTCCCAGGAGATAGGACAAGGGGAAATGGCCTCAGGTTGCGCCAGGGGAGGTTTAGATTGGATATTAGGAAACATTTCTTCACGGAAAAGGTTCTTAAGCCTTGGAATGGGCTGCCCAGGGAAGTGGTTGAGGCACCATCCCTGGAGGTGTTCAAAAGACGGGTTGACATGGTCCTCAAGAATATGGCTTAGTGATTTTTTTATTTTATTTATTTATTTTTTGTCAGAGTTAGGTTGGTGGTTGGACTAGATGATCTTTAAGGTCCTTTCCAACCTAGACGATTCTATGATTCTATGATTTCTTTTATGGATAGGGTGATCATGTTCGCCAGCTAGTTTGTACAGTCTTCAGAAGACTGAAAAATACTTGACTGTAGAACATTGAGATTTAGTTCAGGTCTATTTCTTTAATTTTTTAAAAGCTATTTTATTTTAAATGGTATAGGCTTTTTGTAAACATTAGTAGAGGTTCTTAACCCTGACCCCAAACATCATTTCTCTGCATGGGTGTGCTAAGAAAAAAAAAATAAAATTAAGTGCTAGCCACCTGCCCTCTCCAAGTCCAGGCCTCATCTGAGCCCGACAGGCCATTGAATGTTTAGCAACAGCTTTGGTTCCTCTGCTCTTCCTCTTTCTAACGCCTGAATCCAAATCCACGGTGTGGGTTACTTACCACATGCACCTAAAATAAGATATTAGCCACTTATCCGCCCAGATCGCCTTTCTTTGGCATGTTGTAGAGCACTCCAAGGCTTTTATAAAACACTGGCCATCTACCTTTCTCCTGTCCTCAGGGGCCACCAATAAACTGAGCTATTCCTGTTAACTAAATCTAATCCCTGTCTAGAAGGGTGGTTGAACTGAGGCTTTGGGGGGAGGTTAGGCACTTGCTGCTCCTGAGCACAACCCTCATTTTACCTTTAGGGCCATCAGATGCTTTCCAGTAACCTGGGATTTCTCAGTCTATTTTCTCTTGACCAGTACCTAAACCTAATGCTCGCAGGCTGTTTGCTTGCCTTTTCCTAACCCTGGTCCTAAACCAGACCCTGACTCTAATCAAGACGCAGGTACTCTGTATAACGAGATGAACGATGTGTCTAAAATTTATTTCAGCCTGTTCCCAAGAGGGGTTGGAGTTAGAGGAACCTGTGTGTACTGTAGAAAAGCCTTCATCTGGTCTTAACCCTACCCCAAAGACACGCTATAGGTGGTGACCAAAAATAAACTACAAACAATAGACTTCCGTTGACGAGAAACTTTCACTTTGAGACAGAAGTGCATGGAAGATAGATCAGTTTCGAAGACTTAGCTTCAGTCTGGGCATCCTGGCTTATATTAGAAATAGTGTGGCCAGCAGAAGTAGGGAGGTGATTGTCCCCCTGTACTCAGCACTGGTGAGGCCTGTACCTCGAGTATTGTGTCCAGTTTTGGGCGCCTCAATACAAGAGAGATCTCGAGGTGCCGGAGTGGGTGCAGAGGAGGGCAACGAAGCTGGTGAAGGGCCTGGAGAACAAATCATATGAGGAGCGATTGAAGGAGCTGGGACTGTTTAGTTTGAGGAAGAGGAGGCTGAGGGGAGAGCTCATCACTCTCTGCAACTACTTGAAAGGACACTGTAGAGAGGTTGGTGCTGGTCTCTTCTCCCAGGTAATTAGTGATAGAACGAGAGGGAATGGCTTCAAGCTCCAACAGGGTAGGTTTAGACTGAACATTAGCAAAGAGTTTTTCACAGAAAGAGCAGTCGGGCATTGGAATAGGCTGCCCAGGGAGGTGGCTGTGTCCCCGTCCCTGACTGTGTTTAAGAGCCGTTTAGATGTGGTGTTGGGGGATATGGTGTAGGGGAGAACTTTGTAGAGTAGGGTGGATGGTTGGACTCGATGATCCCAGGGGTCTTTTCCAATCTGAATGATTCTATGATCTCTCTGTTTAGACTACCCGTGGTAAAGTTGTGCTTACAATCAGTTTGGTTGGAAAAGGCTGAGCCATACGTTCAGTGCTCCATGGGGCTATATGGATGGGACCTAAAGGGACCTGTGAGGAACAGTTTAGTCTAGTCCCTGTCTGCTATGCTGTCTTTATAGAGAATTGTGGGGGTGGGATTAGGACTGAATTTAGGAAATGAGTGAATCCCAGTTATCTGTGTGTATGGCATGGGCTGCAGGACTTCCCTGGGGGCAAGTATTGTTAGCTGATGCCAAGCCACTGGCTTGGAACTTCTAGATCCAACCATGTGACGAATCTGTGGTTCCGGTTTGGGTTAACGTTGGGAAAATTGGGAAGCTATGTTATTAATGATTATTTAGCATAACCGTGGATTAAGATTAGAGTTGGGGTTTGCCGAGGTCAAGTTCTAACACTGCGTTTTAGTCTCAGTTCAGCTAAATACCTGTAGAGAAACTGAAAGTTGGATATAGGTTAAAAAAAACCCCAAACCATAGGAGGTAGGTGCTGAAAGAGGTAAGTTCTTCGCTTCTGAGCCGTGCACTATTGGGCCCGAGTGCACGTCTGGAGACGCGGGTGTGTGCCATTGATATTTTTGGGAAAGAGAAAAGAGTTATCATGGCAACCTTCCGTGCTGCAGTTGGTTACCTGTGTTACGAATCGCTCAGGCTACAGTTAACCTGCCTGCTACTTGTTCCCGTGAACATGATTTGAAGGAATTGCTGTGGTCAGGAGGCTTACCTGGCAGCCGCCTCTTTGAAAAGGAGATGTTGGGTTTTTCAGAGAGACACCTGGTGTGGATCAAAGTCGTGCCGCAGCCGGGGGCAGGCTGTTTGGCTCATTGGTGACAAGGAGCAATGTGAAGGTCTGTGATGATTTGAGATGTTAAATTAAATGATTCCTCTGTAAAACCATCTGTGATACTTTTGAATATTTTATGAAGAGGTTGGTGATGAGAGTGCATGAGGTCTTTGGGACTAGTCAGCAGGCTTAAAAGCAGCCCAAAATGGCCAAATGAGCCAGGGAAATGAAAAGCTGATATATAGCTATTGGCAGCAAAAGGCTGGTTTTTGTCCTTTTTTTCCTCTCTGATGTCATTCTTTCTGTCTTTCTGCTGTAAATGCATCAAAACGTCCTTGAAGTTCCACGTGCCAGGTCCACGGGTAGCGTCACATCACCTTCATGATCATCTCGACCTCCAGTTTCCACGGTGGCAATGCTCACCCCACCTTTGTGCAGCCTGGTTTTGTGCTGTGGGGCCGGATGGGCTTGGGAGAAGCAGGTGGTCAGAGAGAGACCGTGCTAGGACTGGAGCTGTACAGTCTTTGTTTTGTGAAGAATAGGTAGTAATATGGTAGGTAGGTATCATAGAATTCATAGAATCATATAGTTTATATGTTTATTCATAGTATCAGTTAATTGCTACTGTTTCTGTTTTGTGATTTATTTTTTTTTTTTTAAATTTGTTTGGTTTTGTTTTTTCCTGTGAAAATGGCAAGTTTGGTCAATTTGCCATGGGAGAGCAATCTGAACATCTCTGTGTTGAGATGGTTCATCCTGCTGCATACAAGTACTCTATATAGATTTGGGGGTTGCTTGGCAAGAAAGACGAAGCCTGTTGGCAGCTATGTGTAAGTCTTCACTATTGAAATAAATAGATAGTGCCAGGATTGAATAATAGAATGCGTTTATTGTAGTTAAATACAGTGTAAAATGTAGCTGTGTCAAATTACATTTGAGATTGCGATCACACAAATAGCCCTTCCTGCTGACATAGGGCAGTATATTTATTATCTAGTGGATGACAATCCACTTCTGAATTAATGAGGGAAGCAAATATGAACATCAGTAGAAGTTTTAAAGAAGCATCAGCTGTGACAATTTCTCATGCGGCCTTACAGTTCTTTATTCTCTGTGATTTATGTGGAAAATCATGCAGATAAGGATAATGTTAATACCATTCGATGTAATGAGCCATAAACAGAAGAAAAACCTAATGCAATTTGATTATTTTTTTTCTCTCTCTCTGAATGGGAGGACAACTTGCGGTTCTAGCAAATTTCTCTCGTTCTTCCTCCCTTTGAAGCCCTGGGATTCTTTGCTAAACGATAAGTTCCTTCATCAAAAAACCACCCAGATACCCTCCCCCCCCCCCAAGGACTCTATACTTTGAAGTGTATTTCCACACGCACATCCACACGCCATACTCCTGCTTTTATCCTTTTTTTAATTTTATTTTGACCAAATGGTTTCCCGTGTGAACTCCAGAAACGGCGGCGCATGCAACGCTCCTGCACACAGGTTGTGTGAGCTACAGAAGTGTTGCAAGCAGCAGTGTCTCTGTTTTTGTGGCATAAATATTCAGTTATTCCATTTTATTTTCTATACAGGTACTTCAAAAACTAGGAAAAGCAGACGAAACAAAAGATGAACAGTTTGAAGAATACGTTCAGAATTTCAAACGGCAAGAGGTCAGTTGCTTTTTAAAATTTCTTTAATTGTGTCTTAAGAAGAATGCAGTGTGTCTGAACTTGCTGATTTTGAAGAAGGTGTTACAGGGTAACAGGTAAAGAGATATTTTATGGGGGGGAGGGTATAAGATTTTTTCCTACTGTTTTCAAATGGAAAGAAAAGTTGCATTTGTGACTGAAGAGGGATGAGAAATGCACTCATAATAAAAGGATGTATTGTAATCATATGTAACACCACCACGCTAGAACCACTTGGGATCAGGTACGCTTTCAACAGCACAATTGAGAACAGAACCCAACCCTGGCTAAACACAGTTCTGTAATTGCCTTCTTACAAAGATGAGGTGTGTTTCCCTGGTTTCATTTTGTGGATTGCTTTCATCAGGGGTATAGAGTAATACTGTTTTTTATAGGAAGTGACTAGATGGGCAGTTGCAGGCTGCTGCGTGTTGTTACGCTGCCTGTGGTGGCAGCGCTGATGCAGCAGCTGCCAATCGCTCATAATGTTGTAAACACAACACATGGAGACAAACGAAGGTGCCTCAAAGAGTTTATAATCTACTCCAAGTGCAATCCTAAATTCTAACCTCAACTACTCCTTGCTTTGTTGGACTGACTTTTTGGCTCCGAGGTGACTAATGGTGATTAATTATATAGTAGCTTTCTAGTAGAAATTCATGCCTATTATGAGCTGTATTAATGCCATCAAGAAAATAGTCTTGTTATGTAAATATGAACTGAGGTATCTCTCGTCTTTGTGAGCTGTCATTTAGAGCTCATATAGAAAGGTACTGGAGGGTGAAAAAACTGCTCCTGCACATTTTACACTTTACGCATTTTACATTTACAATGTAAAAATTGGCTCATGTCAGTGTTTGCAATTTCTGTCCAGAATCAGTCCTGTCTACCACACCTACTTCTGTCCTTCCCAGGTAAACACAAACCCTGCATCCTCGCTGCTGGGATGTTATTAACTCTTTTGCGTCCTATGGTCACTTAGCCTTTATTTTCCTCTCTCAGCATAGAAGGGAGGGAGGTTTCAGGAGCCACTGGGCTGTGTGGATCTTCGCTCTTCCCTGGAGATGATGATGATGACGGGAAGTAAAAGAATCTGTTTCTGTGAAGAGGGGGTTTCCTTCCTCAAATTTGTTGAGGTCAGGAAGATGGTGGATTTTAATAGGTCTGAAGAAGCACTCAGAAACTTTGAAACCCTGCAGAGGTGTCGTATGTTCCTTTTCCTTCCCCTTTCTCTTTTCCAAGTATGCTGGGATATCAATGGAGCGTTTCTTTCTTCTTGGTTGTCCTCATGTTGCTGCTCATCCTTGCTGTCAATGTTCCAGCTGTTTGCACAGCTAGTAGCTGTGTTACTAGAAATACGGTGCATCTGTAAGGTTCTTACTGGGAGAGTAGCTGGAGCACACCCTTGAGGAAACAGAATTTTGTGGGATATTTTTTTAGGGAAAAATTCTGAGTGACGTTAAAATACAGAGATGAAAGAGAGAAAAAAAAAAAGAAGTCTTTTTAAGCAAAATCATGTCTCAAGTGTTTGGTTTTTTTCTGTCCTTTGCCAAGAATTTTCTGTAATGGTGATTTTTCAGCTGAAATGGCTAAGGAGGATCTTAGCATTCCTTCCTTTATATTTCCTCCTCCTTTGATGTACAGAGAGGCAGTCATAAGCAGTCAAGGACTCTGCAGGAATTGCGTGGTGCTGAGTCTGGATGTGAATGTGACTTGGGGCCAGGGGAGGAATTGGGTAGAGAGGAGTGAGTGCTGGGGGAACTACTACAGCTCTCTTGAGTGGCACATGCTGATGAGGCTAGGTCCACTGGCACACCAAATGAGAGACCATTTGTACATTTATTCAACTAATCACACATGCATACTATGCTCCTGCTGGATGTGCTCTCAAAGAGTTACGTCATGCTGCAAAGAAATGCTGCAAAAACACCGTTTCCGCCGTGTCCACCAATCAGAAGCATATAAATTGCTTCAACTTTATTAGTTTTGTCCGTGCTTTGATCTACAAATTCCTAGCAGTACAAAGATACGAAGCAGTACAATGTGCATCGAAATTATATCTCTTACTGATTAATACCTTGCAGAACCGCTGTCTTCTACTAACTCAGGTGGCCACCTCTTCTAGTTCTACATTCAGTCCTGCTTTCAAGATTGTCTCTGCAACTCTAGAGCCTTTAGACAAAGAAGAATTAAATTCTAGGTATTGAAGACTTTTTAAAAGGCTGTCTGGGTGATTGATCCTTGTGCTGAGGTTCACCAAGCTGTTGGTGTGGGCCATTCAGGTAGCTTGCAAGCAGAACCACCTCTGTTAGAGGCTGTCCCATCTTTTGCAGTTCCCTCCAGGATTATTTGTCTCTCTGGTGGTTGCTGACCTGGCCAGGCTTTTCTATGGCAAGAGCGGTTTGAGAGAAGGTCCAAACTTTACTTTGTTTCTTGCAGTCTCCCTTAGCCATGATTTGGCTGTCCCCTGGCCATCTCACCTACCTACATTTTGTTTTGAGGAAGACTGTCACTTCGGTCCTGTGTCTTTTTGTAAGTTGTTTGTTGCAGCTGGTGCGATGTGGACTCTTGGAATCCCTGAAAGCTGTGCAAATGGTCTATTTTTCTTGTTTCCCCACGTTATTGAGCCTGCAAGCCTTGGGAGGTCAACTGGTCTTAGTATAGAATCATAGAATCATATGGGGTTGGAAGGGACCTCTGGAGATCATCAAGTCCAACCCCCCCACCGGAGTGGGTCTACCTAGAGCAGGTTGCACAGGATCTTGTCCAGGCAGTTTTTGAATGTCTCCAGAGAAGGAGACTCCACTACGTCTCTGGGCAGCCTGTTCCAGTGCTCTACCACTCTCACAGTAAAGAAGTTCCTCATCATGTTATGCATGTCATGATCTTTTTATTGATACTCTCCAAAGATAATAAATGAGGAGTCCCAGTTCAGCTCAGGGAAAGGACAGTGAAAGGAAAGAGAAAGAACCTAGTGCTTTTTACCCAACAAACAGATAACTGAAAACCTGAAACCTTAAAATACTATTCCTTTCCTGGATAGCAGGTCGGATGATAGGTACGTACCAAATTCAGCAGAAGGCTATGTGTAAGGACACATCCAGCAGATGTAGGAAAAGCTTATTTAGACTCCCTAGTGATCCGTTCCCATCTCCTTCTTGAATACAGCTGGATAAGACCCCCTTCTGGACTCGACAGCCCAGAGTTGAATTACCCAGATGAGTCACCGTGGAGAAACTGAGTCATTCCATGTCTGGAGAGAACAGAGCGCAGAGGCTTTGCAGAGCCTCGGGACTTTCCCTATCAGAAGCAGTAAGCTACTGCAGCTGAAACGAACAGTAAAAACATTTAGGTATTTAGCTGTGAATGCAACTGTTATTCACTTTCCACTTAAGTCCTAAACTGAAAATTGCCACTCTAAATCAAAAGTTATGGGACCAACAGACCATACATAAACTCATATATGACACAGATTTTCAGTGTATGGCAGGAAATTTCTTGAGGCTTCAACGCTTCTCTCTGCACAGCTAATTGTGGATGTGCTCAGCCTCTTAATTGACCCTGAAGTTCAGAGAAGGGGGTAAAAAAAAAAACCCACAAACCAATTCCTGCGTATTTCTCTCAACTGTGAAAATACCAGGTCCATTGGGGATTTACCTGAAATTTCATCTCTTTTGCGGTGTTCAAGCAACTGCATCTTACATTTCTTGTTTTGACAGGAAGTAAAGTAGCAATTCCCTTATCCCTAAGTATATTTTAATGACTCACAGGGCTTGCTCCGTTTTTTCTAAGAGATGAATATTCTATTTCATGGCTATGCATATTTACTTCTCATTATTTTTCCATATGTAGTTATGAGACTTATTTTACAGGCAAAGATATCTTGTTGTTTATTTTACAGGCAGTATATCCTGTTGTTTAAAACCATCAACATTTCGTACTGTATATGTACACACAGATATATAGCAGTTGCTACTACAAATGTGGCTGCCCGTGATGATGTCAGAATAAAGCAAAATGTCAAGTGCTGTTCTTGCTAGTATATAGAATTAGGTGAAAATGAAGAGCCTTTTTCTTTTTTTTTTGCTGCTGTTGAGTGAGCAGAAGCTGCCTCTGTCGACTGCTTTACTTAATGTAGGCTTCGCAGTAAGAGCGGCTCTTTGGGTGTAATTGTTAGGGGTCCTGAAAAGATTTATCCTGGCCAGATCTTCATTTCACGCAAGCATGCTTAGCTGCCGTACAGCTGGGGTGTGACCTTGTCTTAAAGTTGTTCTGTGAGACAATTAACATCTATTTCAGTCTTCTTTTTGCATCAGAAGTGCCACTGGCTTCTTAAAATTTATTCATGAGTTAAGATACCCAAGATGAGATTCAACAACCTGCACGTAGGCAACAGTTGTGCCTCATGGTGTCCCACCTGGTCCCCAGCTGTTGCTCCAGCCAGAAGCCCATGTCTTTGGCCACAGTCCTGTATCATGCCTGCTGGCTCTGTGGTCCTCTTGAGCACCCCATGGCACCTCCAGTGGCAACAGATGCGTGTATTTTGGCAACTGAACCCTACCTCTGGAGAGTGATCCAGCTCCGGATCATAACACCTGAACGTGCATGTCTCTGTTTGAGTTGGGTCTTCCCAGATGCTTGTGGTGAACCAGGCAGTGTGATCTGCAGAGCCAAGACAGAAACGCCTCAGTTCCCTGGGGGCATCTCTGGGCCTTAATGGCTCTGTTCAGCCCCACCTGGCACCCCTAACTCTGCATGTGGGCCTAGGAGTGCCATTTGAGCTCACCCCTGGGCACGCAGTCCCTCCCTAAGCCATGTCACAGGCGGGTCCCCATGCCTAGGAGACCTGTGCTTCAGCTGCACCTCCTGCTGCTCTCGTGTGGATCTCCCAGACAGACCCCGGACCCAGTTCAAACCCTCACTAGGTCAGGAGGTGCCAGTGAAGCCTCTTACCAGCCCCTGGCTCTGCCCGCCTGGCCCAGACCCTGCAGGATGGCACCTATCAATGAGGGCATGGCCTGCCCTGGGGTCACTCGTGGCTCCTGGCACAGCCCCGCCAACTCTGAGGCTTGTGAGTCAGTTGTCTAAATGTTGGCCTCTGTTGCCACTTGCGAGGCCCTAGTGTGTCCTCCCTGGCTTCCAAATGAGGTTCAACAAAGCTGGCAGGTCCCTTAGGACCAGTTGTGTGTGCTGTTTGTGGATGTATCATGAAAGGCACTGCCCAGCCATGCCGAGCGAATGGGTTTGACTATAGGATTTTCTTAATTGCCCTCCTGACCCCACAGGCTGCACTGAAGAGATCTCCATTGGCTCTAAGACAAGGAGAGGGACCCAACTCACGTGGACAGTGATAGGTGTCTTAATCTGCAGTTTAATGAAGGACATGATAGATGAAGGGGAGCTTCAAGACGTATTATAATCATGTGAAATTCAATCGGTGTTCTCCAACACCTTATTTTCTCTGGGAATTATTGGGAATCACGTATATCTATTTGACCATCTTTAAACCTACCTTATGTCCTCCCCTCAGACCCCCTCATTTTACTGGTCTTGAGATGGAGAAAAGAACCTAGGCGATGAACAAAAAGTGCGAGCTTTAAAATGACTCTGAATATGAGGCACTGCTTCTCCGTAGCCGATGCTCAGATTTCCTTGATTGTGTGTGGAATCTCGTACTAAACTGCGGGGGATTCTTGGTGCTTGTTAAGCAGCAACATATTGTTGGTTTGATAATGTTCTGTCCATAGGAGACTCCTTTGCTAAACAAAGGCGATGCCAAGTGCTGTCCATGATAGGTGTCCGTGATACTCTGAAGTAAACTGGACACGGAAAAGCACGTTCTAGACTTGTGTGAGGGAGCTATTTTCCTGCGAGCCAAGAAGTGTTTGCGTTCAGGGGCACTGCATCCCACAGGCATCTTTTCAGGGGCAGCCCCAGAACGTACTTCAGATGCTGGATGACCGCTAAGCCAAAGACAACCAATACAGTGTGCAAAGTATCTGGGGGGGCTATGGGAGGGTTTTTCTCTGCTGATTACCATTTCGTCCTGAAATGTCTGTTTAATAATTATCTTACGTCTGAGGGGCCAATTTTCCCAAGACAAGAAGAAACATGTTGTACCATGAAATCTCATCTCAATCTCATTAAATTCCAGTCAGGCAGGATACACTGGAAAGTGAGGCCCTTTTTTTTTTTATGCTACAAAACTGTCTCTGCAGGAAAGCCCAGATCCATTCCGGCTAATTCCTAACTTCAAAGGAGAGAGTGGTTGATCCAGTGTTTTGCTTCTGCCTATTAATTGCTCCAAATCTAAAATCTAAACCTTTGTCACACTGGGCTGGTTTTGATTGCCCCTTGGATATAAACTGTGTAACTGTGCTAATTACTGTGCTAATTGTTTTCTCTCAGGCAGCGTAGTTGAATGATCAAGATATTTCTGACTGTTTTTCAGGCAGGCTAGTATATGTTTCTTATAGAACCCGTTGGGATAACTGACCCTGGGGACAGTTGACAAAGCCCAGCTCTGGGATTTAACACAGGGATCGAATGCAATGCAGTTCACAGCAAACAGTTCTAGACAGTTTTCCACCAGACCTGTTAATACATGGCTTATATGTGTTATTTAAGAATATAGCTGTGGTTATGCAGCTATAGGCATAAACAGAGGCCAAGTACACTTTCAGAAAGTCTAGCTCGACATTTAGTATGTGTGGATTACTTTTAGCCATAGACTTTTAGACTCTGCACTTGCAGTCTTTGCACACCCCAAATTTTCATCAAAACCACTAGTCTGGGCCCTGCTTTGAGGGACGTGATTGTGATTGTAGGAAGATGTAATAGGTATGAATGTAGGATCCTGGCCTCAGCTATGAGGCAAGAAGGCTGGAATTTCATTTAAGGAGGGTGCCAGGTATTTTCTGTTCAGTCCTCATCAGAAACAGAGATGTTGGTCCCCTAAAAGGGGGTTGGTTACCTAAGCACCACTGCGGGCACAGAGCTTTCTACTCTGGCTACTGGGAGTCATTACTAACATGGGGCAGAGCTCACTGTTTTTTACCTTCAGAGTTCATACTTTTTGGATTAGTCTAAATTGTCTGAGGAGCCTGTTTGATTTGATGCAGTTTGCTTCAATCCATCATGTTACTTAATAACTAGAACAATGAAATTCTTACTCTAGAGCCTTTTTAGTAGTTGGACCACAAGTTTGGTGCTGTCCTGGTAGGTACCGGGATGTCAAAACCCTCTGTTTTTCCAGAGAAGGTGGCAGACCCAGCTTTTTTTTTTCAAGTGGTGCACTAGACAAATAATTCAAAACCCAAGTCTCTTACAGCTTGTAGAAAGAGAAAAGGAGAAATGTATTTAAGAAAAAGATTCCAAAATTTGGGAGACGGTTTTAGGAGCTATAAGGAGACTGAGAAATAGTGAAATAGGGTACTCTGGTATAGGCAAATATATTTCATACTGAATTACAGATTTGTCCCAATAGCCTCTTATTTTGTTAAGCTTCTCTTAATGCAATAGTCCTTTGAATTCATAGTTCTGAGTTCCCTAAAAGACCTACCAGTAAATACTACCTCAAGTGTTTGTGAACAGAGAGACGGCGCTGTCTTACGTGCTGGCTAATAATTGCACATTACAATAAAGGATATCTTCCAGGTGATACAGAAAATGCTTTCTTTTGAGCTATTTCCCTGATATCTTAGCAACAGAACGACAAAATTCCAGTATTAGACTTAGAGCTGCATTCAAAATTATCTGGTTTACATTTCCATGGGGCAGGTTATTAATTAACCTGTGCTCCAGGCTCAGCATTGACAATGCTCTTGACTTTCGCTGAAGTGGAGTGATTTATTTGTTTTTGGTTATCAAGCACATGCTGTGCTGACCTTTCCTGTAAAGATGTATTGTGTTTACATCCTGTATGTGACATGATAGAAAAATCAAACTCTTCTGTTCTGCCTGGAAAGCTGTGAATAAATGATGCCCAGCAAATAGGTCATCCAATTCCAGCTTCCGTGGAGGCAAGGTGGCCTTTAATTTCTGAGTGGAAGCAATGATATTTCTAATGCATCAGGAAGCAAAAGCTGGTAAGACACAAGCCGTGGTTTTTTATGGTTTTAGTCATTACGTTTTTGTAGGTCTCATCAGTCTTACAGCCAATGGTGCTGTGGCTCTCTTTGTCTCAGTTCCAGTGCTAAGATATTACAGAAGCACGGAATTGTTGGAGTTAGAAGGGACCTTCTAGAGATCATCCAGTCCAACTCCCCTGCCAAAGCAGGGCTGCCCAGAGCACATCACTCAGGACGGCATCCAGGTGGGGCTTGAAGATCTCCAGAGAAGGGGACTCCACACCCTCCCTGGGCAGCCTCTTCCAGGGCTCTGCCACCCTCACCCCAAAGAAGTTCTTCCTCAGATTGGAGTGGACCTTCCCATGTTCCAGCTTGTGCCCGTTGCCCCTTGTCCTGTCACTGGGAACCACTGAAAAGAGTCCAGCTCCATCCTGCCTCAGACCACCCTTTAGATACTTGTCAGCATATATAAGTAGCATATTCTTAAATACTGTTCTTTGGAAAGAAAACCAAACCTCAACATACTCAAGAAATCAGTAGTACTGAAAAGGCTTAATGCTGCTGTCAAGGTGTGTAAGACCTGTGGCTGTAGATGACAAGATCCTGAAACACTGAGCCTCTTCATCTCACTGGGTGCGCGTGTTTTTGCCGGCTACACAATACTGACCACGTAATGAGGCCAGGGAGTAGAAAAGGGGATCTGACAGCAACACCGTCTGTGCTCAGAGTAGTAAGTTGTTGTCTGGGGCACCGCTGTGGAGAGCTGTGTCTATTTTCCTAAAGAGGGGTGTTGTTTTGGGTCGCTAGCATGCGCCTCTTGCTCTTGTGTGCGGTTGAAGAGGATTGCCTGACAGATTTTTGGTCATTTGTGTGTTGAGTTTGACCAGGTGAGCTAAGAGCACTGATTTCTGGGGCTGGAGTCCGGTGAGAACATGCCTGCTGTTTGTTACAAAACAACCTGATTGTGAGAAGTTTGCTACTAAGTATGCTGTTGAGATTTCTCTCTGCATTTTTATTGCATATTTTGAAACTCTGACTCATTTTTGCTGCCTCCTGTAGAACAAATAAAAGAAATTATGAAATGAGAAAGGAAGCATCAGTGCTCTCTTAGGAAATCTCATTTCAGAGGAGCACAACATCTGCAAAATGACACCTACTTTTCATTTTCCTTCAAGAAGCTGGATCTCAATTAACAAAATTGATGGCCTTAATGAAGATACTTGGAGCAGTGGTTTCAGAGTTACCAGATGCTTTCATCTGATAGACCAAAAAGGAGAAAGAGTGTATCAGTAAACATCGAGTAAGGTGCAGTGTTAAATGTGGCAATCTTTAAAACAGTGCTTTTTCAAACCTGTATGTCACAGTTTACAAGATGTGCGGAGTCAGCAATGCAGTATTTTCATCCTGTGAATATTAATTGGTCTGCGAGGTGGTAAAAGTATATCTGTCCTCACTAATAGTGAGTTTACTGTAGCAAAATGTGTAGACAACAGGCACGTTTTGCAGAATTCACAGGGCTGAGGACTTTTGATGCAAATTTTTACTTCTGGTATTTTATAGAAAGGTCTTGTTCTGTTGCCATTGAAACTGAGAGATTATTTCTCAAGTTCAGTGGGAGCTGGGCCTTGCCCATCGATGCTTTAATGTCACGTGTCACACAACGTTTGCTAATGAAGGAAAATTCATATGGCTCCATGCTGCTTTCGCGTTTCAGTGGTTTGTGACCTGTTACTGACCTAGACTGAGGGTGATGGGCGTTAAAATTATTCTTTTGAATGAATTGTCAGAATTCATAACAGCACATATGGCAAAATATCTGCGTCATCTTCTACTGCTTTGACTTTTTCTCACGGGCACCTGTTCAGCTGGACCATGATGAAGAATCACGTCGCTGTATCTACTTTCCACTTTCACCATCAGCACTCGGGCAAAAAGAAGATACTGAATAGGAAAGAGAATTTCTAGCCCTTCATGTGGCTTCTCAGAGTACCAGGATTCCTCCCAGGAGGAGACTTCCCTCCTCTTTCTGCCGCGTGTTTACAGACCCGAGACCTCTTCAGACCCGAGAGAGAGAAGTTCTGGCCCTGGGTTCGATGCCCGTTCCTCTGTGGCAGTGTTGTTCACTTGAAGCCTTGCTCTGCCGAAAGCAGACAGCTTCCCTCAGCTCTCTGCCTCCCGTTCTAGCACGGAAAGAAGTAGAAAAAAGGCAGCTTCCGAAGCATGTTAGGATGGTATCGTGTCACGTAGGACAATAAAACGTGTTGTTATGGTGTATCAAGGTAGAACTTTTCACTAAACAGTATTAAGATGCACATGTATATATTTTCTTAAGGGACACAACATCAAGCTACCACTACTTTCAGAACTTCCTATCGTGCTGTAAGTAATTAAGCCTGAGGTGTAATCCACTGATCACTCAACCTGTGCCTGTCTGGCCCCTGCTTTGATAAGCAGCTTTGATCCCAAGGCAAGGGGAGGGTTTGCCTTTCCTTGGAGCATCAAATATGGTCCCAAACCAGAGACAGATTGGTGGGCTGGGTGCTTCTGTGCTCTCGCTGTCACTCAGCACCTTCTCAGGTATCACCCTGGTGAGTCTATTCCTGTGCTCAGAATTTAGATGATTAACAGATTTAGGTTCAAAAAGGAGTTTCACTTCGGATCAAGTTAGTGTAAAAGCAACCTTCTGTTTATTGAATCTGTAAAGTGAATTCAGTCTGCTTTCTAAGCCCGCTCAGGCATTTTCACCTTCTAAATTCTTTAATATTTCCAGGACCTAAAACCAGTTGCTCTCTTCTTGCAGCACATTGCAATTTGGGGGTTTTGGATCCAGTTTTAAAAGCCTTCAGTTCCCTGCAGGGAGCTGGGGCAGGCAAGTGAGTTAGGTGGATGTAATCTGCATTGCAGTGTGTGTACCGGTGAAGCAAGTGAGTATTTTTTGAGAACCACCATTTGGATTTAACATGGCTGCAGGTGGATGGATTCTCAGCCCCAGATGGTCCCTTTCAACCTGAATTTCTTATGATCCTCTGTGTCTGAATGCTCTGAGAATCGCTGTCGCTGATGGCAAATCCTTTCCTGACAACAGAAGCCCTTTGACTTAAGTGGAGTTATAACAGCTTATACCAGTTGAGACTCTGCCTTCTAAAGTATTCACACATCCGATCTTTTGGATTCTGACATTCACAGGAAAAATATGAAAGAAACTCCAAAGCAGTCAGTCATATTTTGCAGCTGATATTTCCATATGGTGTAGCTGTATGTGAGAAAATGTGACTGCAAGCTGATATCCCTATAGTTTGCAACTGCTTAAATAAATAATTTGAAAGATATTGGGAACTGATAAATGTGGAGCATTTCCAAAATCTTCAGGCTATTGAAGGTGTCCTGGACATTTTAGCAATGAAGTATGTGCTATAGTGTAGCGCAGGTTTCATTGCAAGTCCTGGGAGCTCTGAAGTCCAGCTTGTGATAGAGTCAGAAATAAAGCAACCCATTTTGTTTTGTCTGTTCTGAGTTTTTCAAAGGCTGTTGATACAAGATAAAGAAAGATCATTTTGATCTATTTGCCAAAGAAGCAGTTGAGATTTCACAGCAGACTGCAAGATGCGCTAGCCAGGCTAAACAAGATAGCTAATGCTATTGTTTTTTTAGTAGTTATTTCCTTGCAAAATATGAAAATGTTAAAATAGTTGGAAAACTGTTCGCAAAAGTTGTAAGCCATCTGTGTAAGGCCATGGATTTTCTGGAAGTCTAGTCTGCCCTCATTTGCGTGGTTTTTATTGGAGGTGCACCGTTCTTGATCACGCTTCTTTGTGTTTCAGGTTAGGACGTTGGCCAGGCTGACCTGAACTGGACCTTGGCCCTAAAATATACCTGTCTCGCTTTGGCTGGAATGTGCAGATGACTGATAAAATACACTCTGAAATTTTAGCCTAGAGAAGACTTCTTGGCCAGGCCATCTTTTCAGTGTGAACCTGTGCGTGCTTGCAACATGTGACACTATTCATCAGATAGCTCCTGAAATTGCTTTTTATTCTGAAGGTTGACATACTGTATGCATGTTTTAAGGCGTAAAATGTAACTGAAAAGTGTTTTCAATAACATAACTGAAATGTGTTTTCACGTCCTTGCTTTTTTTTTGTTTTATTTTTTCTTTTCCAGGCAGAGGGTTCCAGGCTCCAGAGAGAACTGAGAGCATATTTAGCAGCCATCAAAGGTGATTTTTAACTTTCATATCGTGTTTTCATAATGCAAACTTTTTTAAACAATTGAGACAAGTAGGCTTATTTGTACAAAGACAGATACAAGTAATCTTTTGTCATTAGCAGTCCACATTTCTGCTTTAGATTCGGCACAGGCTCTTTAGCCTGCTGCCAGGGATTCTGCGCCTGGGATGTCAACTGATGTGTGTACAGTCGTGCATGCACTGCTCAGCCTTGGCGGTCCTTTGTGTGCAGGACTGCTGCCCAGATTCTCCCGTTGCGTGCGTTTTGAGCACCCACAGCATCTACACGTCTCGTTACTCATCTTTGCAAACGCTGGCAGATGAAATACCCCATGCAAAGCAAGGGATTGCTTGGTCTCCACACTGTAACATTGCCAGGTATTACTAGTTGGATGCTGTCTGCCCTCCAAAACCACGCTCCCTGCCGTGATGTGATTTCTCATGTATTTCTGACTGCTTAATCCGTATTTTTTTTTAAGTTTAAAAATCAAATGTGATCTCCTTTGCTGCTACGTTGAAAATCCAAGTAGCAGAAGCTCTCTGGTCACTGCTAAAGTATCAGAGATTAAGTAAACAGCTATTTAAATCCTACTGAACATTTGTAAGTCCAGCACACTCAGCATCATGCCACCTCTTTCTCATGCCACCTCTCTTTGGAGGAGTTGGAGGCCTGGTGCTAAAGGTAAACAAAAAAGAGTTGGTGACTGAGAGAGACAGTAACGGCCTCTTGAGATAAATATATATATATATTTGATATATACATGCTATATAGGCGATAAATATATATATGTGTGTGTGTATATTTTTAATATATACATATGTATAATATATATATTTTTTTGGCTCCAGTCCAGTAGGGAAAACATTACAAATGAGTATTAATATCCTTTGAAATCACTGTGTCATAATAAAGCTTCAGCAGCTGTTGACAAGCAGGGAAAAAAGCTCTTTTTGTTAGGAATTATAAAAAGGGGAGCAAACCAGTAGCTTAGTGTCTTTGACTGTCAATTTTTTGCTGTATGGGCTGGGCTGCTCTCAAGCCATTCTCCACCTAGCCTGTATTTGTGTTTGGGGTTGCAGGACCTCGTACTTGGCCTTGTTGAACTTCGTGAGACTTGCACGGGCCAACGTCTCAACCCTGTCCAGGTCCAAGTCCCTCTGGGATTTTGCCTTGTAGGGTTTAGCACAATGTATTTTGCTCTTAGAGGAAATTTCAGCACTAGTCATTTCTGGCGACCCACTGGATGCTGATTTTACTTTCTTATTTTTCAGTTACCCCCTCCCCACACCCATTATCAGATGGATACTCAGAAGCAGCGTGATGAGGCTGTTTGTTGGCCAGATGGCTTTTCTGTCACGTAGGCTGACTGTTTACATGCTGCTTTGATTTCCGTGTTGGTGACAACAATCCTCCTCTCCATGTTTCATTTTCTTTATTTCTCTTCTTTTGCTAATACTCTATGCACTTGTGGTCCCTTTTCTGGTTTACTATCCACTAGGCTACTCTTTGCACCACCTTTTGTTTTTAGCTTGGTGCAAAATTTTTTAGTATTATTTAATTTTGTCTCTTTAGCCATGCTTTTTTGTTCAGCGTCTTTCTCTTGTTGCAGCCTGTAAGTCCATATTTGAAAGTAACTTGGACTGACTTTCTTACTGAGAATGAAAAGGGTTTGCTAACACCTCAGTGTCTTCGTGTCTTAAAAAAAGACCCAGTCATAAGCAACTTGCTAAAGCCTTAGGAATGTTATTCCCCAAAGGAAACAAGTGACCAGTGGGTATCCTTGGCACACCTCCACACTGTGGAGTGGGACGACAGCCCAACACAGCCCAGTCCACAAACACAGCTCTGGCTGGGGCTTCTGGGGGTTGGTCTCTTCTTCCAAGTCACAGGCGATAGGACAAGAGGAAACATCCTTAAGGTGTGCCAGGGGAGGTTCAGATTGGAGATCAGGAAAAATTTTGACACTGAAAGGGTTCTTAAGCCTTGGAATGGGCTGCCCAGGGAAGGGGTTGAGGCCCCACCCCTGGAGGGATTTACAAGCTGGGTTGACATAGTGCTTAGAGACATGGTTTAGGGATGGTTTTTATCAGAATTGGGGTGATGGTTGGACCAGATTTTCTTCAAGGTCCCTTCTAACCTAGACAAATCTATGATTCCCCAAACGTGACTAGCTCAGCAGTGGCAGAGACCTTTCCAGATTTGGGATTGCAGAAGCAGATCCGGCAACTGCTACAGTCTCGTTGTTGCTATTCTTTGAGGGACTATCATCATTAAGAGATTTTGGGGTGACTATTCACAAAAGCATGGCAACCCCCATATTTGGGCACTGGAGTGGGATTTCTGCACCTAGGACATCTGAGCCTTGGAGGCACGCTGTCATCAGAGGCTCATTTTGCAGGGAAAAAGCTCAGTCATATCGTTGGAAAATAATGCACTTGATGTCCTTGTACTCTTAGAGGTGTGAGAAGAGCAGTTCATTTTAAAGGTTTTCAGGAATAGGCAAGACAGCTAACTTTACTAAAAGCTTTTTATGAAGCTGATATGTTGTGAACTCTAGTAGCAGGTTTCATTTTGCTGCATGACTTTTGAGTGACTGGATATTGGAAATACAAGATCTGGGAAAATTTAAGCAAGGAATGATCAATTGAATCTTCTTATGACCCTCTGTCCCTTCATTTTAAGGTACTTGGCAGGTTGAGGTTTAGTATCACACATTCTTAAAAGAATTTTTGCTGTATGCAGACTCGTCCTCTCGCTCAGAGGTGCTTCGTAGTCTTAGCTGGATCTTGATTTTCACAGCTGCTGACTTAAGGTCTTGAAGGAACCACGTCATAAAGCTGTTGAACTTGTGAATGGCTTTTAAGTGCTGTTTTATTTCACCTGTGTGTAGTTTAACGTCCGCTATGTGTCAGTGGTATTTGTACTGACAAGACTGTGTACTATCCCCCATAGCTATACTCATCCCATGCCTCAGTCTTCTGTGTCTTCCAATCTCCTTAGCAACGTATATCTGGGTTCTTTACTTCAAGGTTTATTTTTTTTAAGCTTTCGAGAGCTGTCAGTGGCTTGAACGGTTTTATGGACCAATTGTAAAAGAAACCCTAAATCGGCCTCCCATTCTCTACCCTGAGCACAAGGGCCGGTGCAGATGGGGAGATACAAACCTGGATAATCCACGGAGGTGGCAGAGGTAAAAAGAGGTCCTGCATCATGAAAAACAAGCACCATACTTTTCACGTGGCTTAATGTAGTGAGAAATAATAACCGGTCTACAGGAAGGCAGGGGGAGATTTTGGAGGTCTGGAAGCTGCCTAGTTGTCAGTCGGTGGCTGACAGAACTACACAATATCCTCCAGACACACAAATCTTAAAATCAATCCTGTCATTTCTTAGTAGCAGTAAAACTATTCATCATCTTTCTGTAAAATTTAGTAATGAACTACGAAATGATTGAATTGTTCCAGTGGAAACTCTAATGGCTAACTGGCAATAACAGACACAACGCTTATGGCAGGATAGGTCATTTCCCTGGAGACCTGTACATGAAGTTCTCTTCCCCACTCAAATAATTAAATATTAAGAGCCAGGCCAAGGTGCCTCACTCCATCAGAAAAATGGAATTTTCTCCATGATTCAGTTGAGATTCCCTTGATAGAGAGGGAGGAAACCCCACAGTGGATGGGGTCCTACGGCCAACATAGAGTCCGAGGTTGGTCTCAGTCTCTGTGGGAGCTTGAGTACATTGGAATTGTGATGGCAAAGAGTCACCTACCCTCTGCCATCTCTAAGGTGAATGTCTCTGCACCACCACCCCCAGGATCCCTACCATATGGGGGCCTCGGAGTCCTTTGGGGCTCCAGGGGCAGGGGGTCTTTCCCATAGAAAGAGGGATGATTTCATCCAAGAGCCTTAGACTTCAGTAACTGGATTATTTTGTATCATTTTTTCTAAGCGATTCAATTATTTTGGCATTTGTAGTTATTAAATAAGTGACCCAATTACCAAGAAGAAGCGGTACTAAATTAAACAATTGGTATTAAATATAAATTTCTAACTGTGCATCAGCAGTAAAAATTCATTTCACATTTCTTAGTACTTTAATGACTTGCTTGGCACAATTAATCTTTCTCAGTGATAGCAGTTAAAAACAGCAGAGACAGCCTGCAGTCTGAGGCTGAGACACTAATCCTCTTAACTTTAGTGCTGAATAATGCATAAAAGGTATCAGTGAATAAGAAATAATTCTATGTGAAAACTAGCCCATTAGAATAATAATAAAAAAACCCAACAACAACAACAACAAAACGTTGGACAATGTAAATTTGTGACCACAGGCATGAAAAAGAATGGGAAGCCACTGGGTTGGTGTTTACCTATGGACTTATTTGGAGTATTGCAGTAAACCTAGTATAGGTGCAGTGGGAGGGGAGCGGGATGGATGATCTTGGCCGGTGGAAATTTCAGCCTGAAGAAGCCGAGTGCTGTAATTCCCACTTGCCTCACGCTGCAGCTGGATTTGATTGATTATTTTTTTACAGGAATGTGGTAGAATGGAGGATTACCAGATTCTCAGAACTGAAAAAAAAAGAAGTGTGAAAGTTGGTGCAACTTTGACGTGACTCGAGCGTGGGATATTGAGTGCCTGTTCCTTACTCTCTTCAGCAGATCCATGCCTGAGCCCTGTAGTACTTAAAAAACAAGGTCTGTGTGTAGGAAAATGTGCTCTTCCCGAGGCTGGTCTGTGATCTAATACCTCCCTGCAAGCCGTGGGAGGGATTAGCCAGCAGCTATGCCTGCGTGGCAGGTTCAGCACGCAGCGCGCTTAAGGGCAGAAGTTCAGGTATCAGAAAGGATCAAGCGTGAGCCGGGATGTCCAAAACCTTCCCTGGTCTTGTGCGTTCGCCCTGAGTGGAGAGAAGCGGTCGTCTTAAACACGGTGACAATGTGCTGGTTTTGCCTTATCTCCTCATCTGATTAATTTGCAGTGGCATTAAAGATTTTTAAATGACTCCTGCCTGGAAACATATCACAGAATCTTCATCCTTGGAAGGGACCTCTGAGACCCTTGAGTCCACCCAAAAAAACCCCCCAAACCACTCAACACCAAAACACAAAAGCCAACACCCCATCACCACAACAATCACCACACCCAACAATCTCGGGCACTGGAGTGTGCCCTGAAGTGCCACATCTGCCTCCAGGGATGGTGACTCCACCACCTCCCTGGGCAGGCTGTTCCAGTGCTTGACCACCCTCTCAGGAAAGTCATTCTTCCTCAGATCTAATCTAAACCTCCCCTGCCCCAACTTCAGACCATTTCCTCTGCTCCTGTCGTTATTCCCTTGGGAGAAGAGGCCAACACGCACCTCTCTACACCCTCCTGTCAGGGAGCTGTAGAGGGCAATGAGGTCTCCCCTCAGCCTCCTCTTCTCGGAGGATATGAAGAGCATCTTGTTTTACTGTAACTGGCATATTTTGGCAAAAAAGAAAAAAAGCTCCTTGGTTCAGGAACCCTTATTTAGCTGGTGGTACATCATCCTAAGCATTAACTACAAAGGAGAAAAGGAGGAAATGCATCTTAAGTTAATTTCTATGAAATCCATCTTAAGTTCTTGTGCTATGCCAATTCTCTGAGCTGAGCTCTGTCATTAAAAAGCACCCCCAAGACAATTCCTGAAGAGATCAAGTATTCTGTTTTGGCTCAGCACCTTTTGATTTAAGGGTGAAAGCTTGTACGCTCTTAACACCAGGATTTCCTTTGCACTTGTTCTCCCTCTTTCCCACACCATTCTCCCCCTGAAACCCAAAGTCTGAGAACAGCTATCTACTATCAGCTTTTTCAGCATCTTTTTTCCTATCCTACCCATTCCATAGACCACCATTTTTATATTAAGAAGTGTGTATCACTGCATTTATTTTCCTGTCGTATCTGGAGTGTGTGTTTTGGGATTGCATGGTGGAATAGCTACTGACTAGGTCAGGCCTGCTCTTCTAGACATTCAGGTTTCAAATGAATTCTCTTCTTCCACTCCTGAACATCTTTTTGTGCAGAAAATAGAAATAGCGATGCTATTCCTAAATTCAGCCACTGAACAGTTAAATCTGAAGATCACAGTAGAGATACTTTCAAGACAGCACAGATGTGCTGCAGCAAACAGACTTTGGCAGGGGAAAAAATGTGGTTTTTTTAAAAAAAAGTTGATGATAGGTAACAAAATTAGCGATGTTGTTCAGATTTTGCAAAGAAGTTGGAATAAAGTTGTCATTTTAAAATTACCAATTCTGACCTGACTCTTGGCATGTTAGGCGAGATCAGTTTGGTTTCACTGGATTCAGAACCGTATTCAACATCTAACGTATTGGTGCTCCATCAAAATGGAAAGGCAAACCCCAATGCCTTCACTGAGGGCAGTAATTTATTCACTGGGATCAAACTGATGTCACTGAAGATAGATTTAGGCTCTTTCTCCTAATATCATTGAAGCTACTTTACATTTAAGCCAGCTCATCTGTGTATGACAGTGATAACCATAGGTAGTCCCTGCTCTTGTTTCACCTGTGGTGGCAAGAGCTCCAGAGTTGTTTGATGCAGTTTGGCTTAGCCCACTTCCCTGTAGACACCACCCCCTGCAAGCTCCACATGCTTCTAAACCTACTGGATGAACATAGAAGATAATAATTCTTCATAAACCCACGTCCCTTATGGCACTCTCCGCAAGTTCAGGCATTTCTTTTCCCTAGACACTGCCTCAGCTCTTGCCAGTCCGTTGCTTCAGGTCATCATCACTTTTCTTTAGCGTAGACCTTGTCTAAATTTTCTCTAGAGTCCATTTTTATAGCCATCAATTCCATAAATCTCTGCCATTTTAACCATGCCACCCTGGAAATGCCTCCCCTTCCCTACAGGTTAGCATGGTACTCCTTACAGACAAGGTAGGAAACTGTTCTCTAGGGTGGAAGAGCTTAGAAAAACCAAAGGCAGGTTGTTATTTGGTTGTCTTTCCAGTGACAGTCTTTCAGTTGGGTATTACGTGTGGGCAGGGCTACCCTCTGAGTTGTTATTTGTGCTCAGATATGTTTAGTTCAGAATAGAAAATGGAATCCCTAATCCGATATAAACTTTTCTTTTCCGCTTATAAATATGGGTTATTACTTCTGCGAGGGACACTTCTCGTTAACCTGGGGGAGCTTTTGTTTCAGCTCTTGGAAACAATATTCTGAACATGCCAGAGGGAATAGACTAGTGGGTACACGTGGGTCAAAATAAAGATATTTAGTAACTGTTTCTTGTGGTTTGCAATTATATTTTCCTCCTCCTGTCTAATTAACAGGGATGCAAGATGCCTCAAAGAAGCTTACAGAGTCTCTTCATGAAGTCTACGAGCCAGATTGGTACGGGCGAGAAGATGTGAAAATGATTGGAGAGGTAAGATGCGTGGAAAGGGGAAAAAGTATTTTGGTTGCAAACGGATTAATCCGAGCTGTTGAGGAGAAGTGTACGTCCGAAATTTCCCTTAATTCTTTATCGCACGTTAAATCCTGTATTGGTCTTGTGAAATGCACCTCCTGCTGAGCAGATTCTGCATTTGGGATGTCTATTTTACAAACTAGCTGATGTAAGCTCCCGCTGAGGTTAGCGCCAGTGTGAGCGGAATGGGGCCTGATAGCAACCGCTTGACAAGTTTGTATAAGGTATCCTACGTGTGGTTTTTCCAGTCGGGATTCTCAATTCAATTGAGTGTTAAAAATTCTCAAATCTGCTTATCCTTGTGTGCTGTGTAACAACTACTGAGCCAGTGGCACTGAACGGGATATCTGACGGGACGCTAGCCTCTCTCTGACAAGAATCTGGAATTAAAGGGCAAATTAGGCTGCAGGGCAATATTCATTTTAGCCTTTTTAGCTTCCTCCAGTGATCAGAGAAGAATAAGTTTGTCTAGAGGACACTGCAGGAATTTGACTTGAGGTTGCTCTGAAATGCCTGCTTAAACAGCCTTAATTCTAGGAGAAGTCTGTCAGCAAATGTGCTGGTGGTGTTATCAGGGCAGCTTTTAAGCACCTGACATTCTGTTTGCAAGGCCTCCTGGATAAGATAATTAACAGGGAACTGGCAGGCAGAGCACTCTTCCCAAATCTGCGTCATGATTGCTTTTCTTCTCTATGGCTGCCGCCTTCTACCCTTCCCTGCTGCTGAAGGCATGACATGTTTTTGATTTTTAAAAGCACCCAACTTCCAAACTGTGTAAATTAAGATGCCATACCATTTATATTGTTTATAGTTGTTGAACAGCTGGAAGATCTCCTGCTGCNTGTTTATATTGTTTATAGTTGTTTATAAACAATATTGTTTATATTGTTGTTATATTGTTTATAGTTGTATAGTTTATAGTTGTTAAACAGCTGGAAGATCTCCTGCTGCATCTTGCTGTTAGCACCTCATCTTGTATCTGTAGTCTATTAGATTTTGCACTGGGAAATTTGTAATTGTTTGTGGAAGAACCAAAATTTGGCTTTTAATCTTTATTAGATATAGGGATAAATGTTAGATATGTCTTCTTAATAAGCCAAATTGGGCAATATTGCAAATTCTCTGCTCCTGACTTTTTTCTCTATATAATCACAGATGTACATTTATGCATCCCTCAACCTGGAGTAAAAAGGAATTATGTATTTGTTCAGTCCAGGGTGTAAATGATCATTCCAAACCGGATCCACCTAAATTGCCTTATTCTGTATAGCAGGAAAGATGATGGTTTGAAGGGCTCTTCTGCACTGTTTTTTGAGCCTGTAGGCTTTCAGAGAACCTCCATGATTTTAATTTGTCCAAAATTTGTATCAGCAAGATACAAAGGCAAATGCACAAGACTGGCGGTTGCTTCCTATGATCTAATGCTGTGCTGCTCTGTAGACCACTGTGATTAAATATTGTGTTAATAAATGAGGGATTTCTTTTAACCATGATTAATAGATTGTAATAATTCATTAGGGACTCCGTTAGGGTAGGAAATGAATGAACTGAGTGCTGGCATCACACAGCATTTATAATATGCCCTGTAGTAGCTCATGATAAATCAAACACTGGGGAATAGCTTTCCGGACTTGCCGGTGAGGATAACAGCCCTGCAGAGCAGTGCTCACCCCCTTTACCTTCCCTCCTATCAAAGAAGGGGGTTCAGTGATTTTTGAAACGTGCAAAGAAGCGGGGGATCAGGATATTTAACGTGTGCTAATGACTTGCTCAGTTGAGAACCCGGGACCTCAAGCACTATGTCTCTATGTAACTGGATTTGCTTCTGGCAAGGAGTCTCACCCTGCTCCCCACGGGGCCCTTGTCACATCAGCTGCATTAACATGATTTTAAAAAACTCCTTACAGCTAAAAAACTGTAAGGAGTGTCTCTTGGTGAGTACCCCAGGGCTGTGAAGGGAAGTGCTGCAAAGCTTCTGAGGGGGTGGATTTTGCTTATTTTGCCTCTGATTATGGCATATTTCATACCTGGCATCCTGGTTCTCTAGCAGTGCGAGGTAGAGTTCTTGTCCGTGCAACGGTCATTTTATCAAATGTACCTTAATGGCACAAAAAATATGAGATGGAAAGACCATTTTTTAGGGTGAGTCTCCACAGCTTTTATTTTAAAAACGACCAAGCAGAGCTACACTTACAAACCCATGTAAATGATGGGAAACAAGGTTTGTTTTTTCCTTCATTTTATTTACTCTTCTATTTTTGGTTGTCCTTCTTTTCTCTGTAAGGAAGGTTCATCATCACTGAACATAGGCGTAAGAACTAGGGCAACTTCAGATTCTGCATTGTTGACCCTCGGGGACCTGAAACCCTGAGGAAGACCTTGAATCTCTGATATTCTTATTTTCACAGTTACTATTTGAAAGAATGAAAACACAAGCTAGTTATTGTGCTGAATCTTCTTTTGTGAATTTAAAACTTGCAATATCAAGATATTCCTTTTCATTTACCTTGTAAGTACACTTTGATTTATTGCTCTGAAGAACATTTTAAAACTTCAGGAAGATTAATCTTTACCAATTACATTTGTATTTCTCCTAGGTTTGGAGTGGAATTAAACAACTAAGCACATTTTTCTCTTTTCCACCTTTACAGAAATGTGATGAACTTTGGGAAGACTTCCATCAAAAACTGGTGGATGGGTCGTTGTTGACCTTGGATACATATCTAGGACAATTTCCTGATATCAAAGTACAGTAATGATTTCCTATAAAGGACAATTTGTAAAATTACCGTTGAGTCATAAAATAAATACAAAATTAGATTACAGGCAAAGAAAAACAAAAAAGAGGGAAGGTGGAAGTCATTCTCTTTTGCAATGTAAAAGATGTTGTTCTGTAAGTAAATCCCTGACATTAGGTTGCACTGATTTTCCAGGTGAACAAAAATATTTTGCAGGCAGTAGTACTTGGCAATAAATTAGCCGTTGTAGATAAAACTTCTTATGTTTTTTTTCCTGGTCTTGTTTATTTGGTATGAGATCATTCTCACCAGCTTCAAGAGGGACACATTAAGCTCTTCAGCTGTTAAAATGCCAGACAAATTAGAACATGAAAAGCAGGCCTTTGGTTTTTGGCTAGATGCACCTGTGGGTATCTAAGCATCTTTCTCTTGACTAAGCCACGGTTCCTGTCTTTTAATTAGTTATAAAAAGATTTTTTTAATACACATCAGGAGAGACTGTTGTGCAGATTCTAGCCTTTCCCAGGAGCTTTATCTGGTGCAAGGTCCAGGGAGATGGTTGCTAAATGAAATGTGTGGGGATAAAGAATGATGACAGGTGGGAGGTAGATACTTGCATGTGACTGTGTGGACATAGCTAGAAGGTTTTTGTGATGGTTTATAACTGAGTAGGTATCATGCAGTCATCCCCTTTAGCATTTATCTCAGGAACTAAAGGAAACATAATAAAAAAAATCCCAACATTACTGACGTTCGGTCTCAAACTTGTAGATCAAACTGTCCTTACGCTCTCTCAGCATGTGGAATTTACGTGTAATATATAGCTTTGTAAAGTCAGTGCATATCAAAGGACATTTGTTTAGTTTTAAAAGAATTAGATCAGGTAAATTAGCATTCCTATTGTATGTTGAACACCAGTTATTCTAGTTGTGTGTCAGAGCAACTATACTAAGAATTGTATTTGAAGCATTTTTCCAACTCTAGAAAAAAATTATGTTAATTATTTATTAAATTTGCACACTATGTATAAGGGAAAAGGTGGTGTTACCATGAGTTTAAACAGTCCGCTTATTCTGGAGAAGGAGACAAGGCTTGCATAACATTGGTATCTCAATTCCAAGGCCTGTAAGCCCTATGCCCACAAAAATCCCTTCCAAAAAATCTGTAAATGGATTCCTTATTTAAAATAAGGTGATTAGTTTGTCTCTTTTATCATGTTCATATTCCTGCATGATACAGTAATTCAGATATGAACAGCAGATTAGGGAGAATAAAAATACGTCAAAAACTTAAATGACAACGTAGGTAAAATAGCTTTTAAAAAAGTGCTGTTTATGCTGACTTTCATTTCTACCCCTGTACAGACTCGCATTGCAAAACGAAGCAGAAAGCTAGTGGACTACGACAGTGCAAGGCATCATCTAGAAGCCCTGCAGAGCTCCAAAAGAAAAGACGAAGGCAGAATTACCAAGGTAGCACAATGGGAAGGATGCTGGCAGAAGATTTCAGGGGCGCCAGTGGCATTTGTTTTTGTGCAGAGACAGAGCACAAAGTTTGTTTCTCTTCTTTTTCCTCTCCCAGAAATGGAGATAATGAATAATGATAGCCTTAAGCATAAATATGCATTGAGCATTTTGGTGCATGTGGAGGACATGCTGGGCCTCTCTCAGGAATGCATCCTGTTTGAGCCCTAACTTTCTCTTCCAATGAGACTGAGCCGGTCCTGTGCTGGCCTGCGTGATGTGGGGCTGAGTCACATCCTTTGTTAATAAAAATTTTAAAAGACCCACCGAAAAAAACCGCACAAAACCAATTTCAGCAGGTTTTCCTATGCTGTCGTGATTGCAGAAGTCACTCTGTTTCATTTTGTTTTAGGCAGAAGAAGAATTTCAGAAAGCACAGAAAGTGTTTGAAGAGTTTAACACTGATTTACAAGAAGAGTTGCCATCTCTGTGGTCACGGTAAGCCCAGGGAGATACTGTCTGGAAGGCCTAAAGGGGGAGTTTGGAAAGGGAACCAGGGGATTTTAATGAGCTGATAAAAAATGGTTTGATCCATTGAAGACCCCATCCATTATATTTTTTAAATAATAAAAGAGAAAATACCTGCAAATGATCCAAAATTATACTTACTATAAGTGTATTGTGCTTATTTCTTTCAGTGTATCTTGACACTTAAGATTTGTTATCATATCTTCATTCTGAGGTGCAAAAAGTCGCCATTTTATGTGTAATTAACTGTGTCAGAGCACAGAACGTGCCTACGGCCCACTGCTTCCATAACCCTTCTCAGATACCTTGATGGTGGATACCTGATCCTTTCAAGGAAAAAAAATAATCCAATTGGTAATAAATAGGATCATATATTTCCACTGTCAAAAGTAATTGTACAGAGCAGCCTCGTGTTTTTCTAGATTTGTAACGAGTCTAGTTATAGGTCATGTTTCTGTAAAAGGTATCAAAACAAAGAAACCTTAAAAACGTATACAGATTTTATGGCAGTTGATGTTTCTTGTTCCTATAAGGACTACCCAAATGGTACAAGGAGGGACAAACAACATTATAACTAGTTCAACGTACACATTTTGTAGTTTTGCACTGAATACATCTGCGATGGAAAAGCATTTGATGGCATAGATCATTCATTCGAGAAGTTTAATCATGAATTGTGCTCATATGGAAAATATAAGACAAAATGAACAGGAGAACAAAAGCAGTAGAAAAATAAGCATCTCATTAGTGAGCCGTGTTCTTTGACAAATGGCAGTCTGGAGTGGAAATGTGTTGTGAGTCACTGAAGTATCATTTGTCTGCTTTGCCTTCTAAATTAATTCCTGTTAAATTTCATCTCAACGGAGGCTTTTCCTGCTGTGTTTCTGCCTATTTCAGTTGAAAAGCCTCTTACCAGTTCAAGATATTTATTTTATGGGCTTACTAAAAGTAAAACTGCATATGAAGGATTGAGAGTAAGGGAGTAAGGGCCCTTTTATTTCAATATGTGCGCTGCCCACTAACTAGTCTCAGGGAAAGGCAGAATTTCATTTGAGCAATAGGTATGATTTAGAAAGCAATTACTTTTGGAGTCCTCTTTTTTTTTAGTTATTACAGTTCTTCAGGGAGTAAAGAATCCATTGAGTTGACATTTTGCAGCCTTATTCTTATGCAAAAGATGATTTTTTAAATTTTTTTTTTTAATAAAAGTTTGGAGAAACTACACATGGAAGTTTTAAATAGGGAAAAGAGTAATTCAAAACCTAAGAAAACCCCCTTACTTTTGAAGTATACAAGAGGTATTTAACCACTCACCCCGAGCAAGCAGATTTTTGATGATGTGCAAAATTGCCTAGTCTGTATTAGAAATTACTTTCTCTTATGTACGTATGCATGTATTTCAGGGCTGATTTCTTTAAGGAGGGCTGAGCATGAGACACCCATCCCCAGGTCGTACTGAGCTGAATACCTTAAAGCCGCCTCCAGACGTGCCTGCATCACTCAGGTGCTGCCCTGCTGTCTGGTGGGAGACAGGGTGCCAGGAGCACCTTGCCTTCCCTGTGCTGGTCCCGTGCTCATATAACAACCCTTTTCCGATCTTCCCCTTCTCTAAAACAAGCTGCAGCCCCCCCTGCTGTGGAGTAGTCTCGACTTGGTTCACTCTGTGCAGCGTGAAGTGTGACGGTTCTTAACACAAACAGAAATAATCATGAACGAACTATGTCTGAAATCGTGACATTTGGTCCCATTATTTGCTTTGCTGAGAATAACAGTCAAGAATGTTGCTTGTAGTCTGGGAAAAAAGTATGAATTTGTCTTTGTGGCCCTCCCACCCCTATCTTTTATTCTCTCTTTCCTTTCTTTGTGCCATCCTCTGTAGACGAGTTGGCTTCTATGTGAACACCTTCAAAAATGTATCCAGCCTCGAAGCCAAGTTTCACAAGGAAATAGCTGTAGTGAGTAAAAATGAGTATCTCATGTATAATGGATTGTGTGATATGCGTAACAGCAAGCGTCTTGTAATGCAGCTGTAAAAGCCTCGCAGAGGTACACATGAGAATTTGCCCTAGATCCAGATGTCTAGTGGAACCCTTGTATTCATTTCTACATGCCTTTTAATAAGGCTACTTAAGGGAAGGGCAGCCCATGCAGTTTGGGATTACGGGGCATTATCAGTTGTAGCACTAAATTCACTGTTTTGATGACTTCTCCATTCTTTACAGTGTGCTCTTGCCTTTAGTATTTTTTCCGTGTCCAATGACTGAGCATCGCATGGCTTTAATCAGTACAACAAAAACATGTCAAGCATTCCCTTCAAGACTGCGATACAGGTTGTCGGCAATGCAACCTTCTATCTGTGACTGTAAGGCAAATCGAGCAGTTTCCATCTTTTGCCATGTACCTTGGTAAATGGTAGTGTATTATCTATAGTAGCCTAGGAACCCAAATTGTTTGGAAAACTTGCTTGACTGAAGTCCCATCATAAATTCGGATTAGGCTTTTGAGGGGAAAACATGAGTCTTCTCGGCTACCCATGTTGCTTTAAACATTAGGCAACCTCCTTCATCGGGGAAAAGGCAGCAGTCAGTCACACTTAGAAACTTGTTCTCTGAAAACCAGCTTATGTTTTTGAAGAACTGCAGTTATCTTTGGTTCTGTGGATTTTGGTAGGTTTCCACTTAGGCTCTCGATATATGTGGCACAGAGTATTTTCGGAAGAATCTATATGCCATTTTAAAGTTATCAGATTTTATATTATCAGGCCGTATTTATCACTTGTGTTTTTAATCATGACTGTAGTGCTTCATGTAAACTCAGGCAAGTGTTTTGTTTCCTCAGCTATGTCACAAACTTTATGAAGTGATGACGAAGCTGGGAGATCAGCACGCAGACAAGGCCTTCACCATCCAAGGGGCACCAAGGTGAATTTACTGCTTTTTTTAATGAATTGCATTGCTGTAGGCTTTGTGGGTTCCAGCACGGGTAGTAAACACCTACACCATGTGTAGCGGTCGCTGCACAACCCCATGGCTGGGTCTTCTCATTTAGGATGGTGGATGAAGGTACCTTGGTTGGAATTCTTTTCAACATGAGTATAGATGAAAACTTCCTTCATCACCCACTTATTTTTCCTTTCAAAAAAAAAAAGAAAAAAGAATAAGGGCCAAATTCTCAGCTGTTGCAATTCAGCCTAGTTCATTGTAGATGGTTAAACCAATTTGCACCAGCTAAGGATATACCTTATCTATTCATAGAGGCTTAGTGTAGGGCAATGTTGCTAACTCTTGTAATTTTTTTTTAAAGCCTTGAAATGTTTAGATGTGTTTTTAGCTCCTAAAGGCATGTGATTTAAGTGAGGATCCCAACCTTTGTAAGTCAGCTTTTATCTCTTCTGCTCATGGCGAAAAGTCAAGAAATGTGATCTGAGAGTGCATCACAAAAGCTGAAGTAAAAAGAGTGTCACAAAATACCATATTTTTAATGACTTTCAAGAGAAATCTTGTCTTAAAAACAAAAGCAGAAAAAGTTCAACATCAGATGGTGCTTTCTTAAGGTCAGTGGATGCCAGTGCAGTATTTCTGACTTTTTGCTTGCAACAAATGTAGCCTTTCTACCATAATTTAATTTCTCAGTACTGTAATAGTCATAGGCAGCAGAGTCTGAAATTATAAAACAGTGAGACTTAGCAAAATGCAATGGTATTTAGAGTGAATACGTAAATCTTGAATTTCCAGCCAAACACAGCTTATCAGAAGCAGTCAGAACAATCTTATAGCTACTGCTAATTTGCCCTCAAGTTGGACTCAGATTAGCAATAATTAAGACTGACTGAACAACATAACATCTGCCTCAAACGTATGGCTGATATTTCTACGTTTGTTTTGATCTCACTTTGGAAGAGCAAAGAATAAAATATTGAACCTTCTGACCTAGTGCAAAATTCAGAACTACTTTACTACGAACACGTTCAAAAATCTTGTTTTGGATTAGTTCAGTGTTAATCCATGTTCCTATGTACTTCCACACTGCTTCTGGAGTTGTGAGCTCATGCATCACCACTTCCCAGCCCTTTAGGATGGGCTCACGAGCTGGACTATGTTTCCATAAAGGATTTGTAGGGACAAAAAATAATGTAGTGTTGGAAAACTTCAAGCATTTTTTCTAATAAACAGATACTAGTAAACAGTCCACCTGTGTCTCCTAGACCATGTCCAGCATGCACGTGCTCATTCCCGCTGAATTACTCCTACTATCAATGAGAGAAAAAAATAATAATTATTGCTGGAAATCAGTAGACATAGATAATGTGGTGTCATCTTAACTTTTTTTTTTTTAAATGCTTTTTAAAATTATTTTTTTTTAGTTACCATGTTACTCTTTTTTACTGTACAGAGCCTTGTGTGAAAATCTGGATAGATTTTGACTTCGGTTATTAGTTCAGATGCTCTAAAAGACTACTCAGGAGTGGGTCTTTGTAAGATAAAACAGCTTTCCTTTTTAGATGCATAAGAAGTAGATAAGTGAGTATCTAATCTTTCCTTTAAAGAGCTGTGTAAAAAGAAACATCTTAAAAACTTGTATGCTACTGAATACTCTATCCTGAAGGCAAATATTGTACCTGGGAAAGAAATTTCTTAATAATTGCTTATTTTTTCTTTTTTTTTTAATATTTCCACAGAAAGAGGTGGTGAGTGTGAGCTAAGTCTGTCCTTTGCAAAGAACGAATTATTCTTGTGTTGGCATTAGGAACCTATTTACGGTGTGGTCTCCTCAATCAGTTAGTGCTTCTGTTGTCCCCGGAGATGTGTAGGAGTCGCTCTTCTCTTACAGAGTGCTGTGGCTGTCGAGTGCTGTAGTTTGTAGCCTCCCCGAGTTGTTAAGCTTTCAGCATTTCTAGGTAGCTGAACGTGTCTCGGTGTTTGCACCAGGTCCTTTTCACGGGAAGGGCAAATCCTTTCTCAGGACTTCATCAGATCTTTTCTTAGTGTGGGCAGAGCTCTGTTGAAGTCACTCGGCTACTGCTTGTTTATAGTTGTGGTGAGTTGTCCCTCTAAATAGTGATTTCTTTCTAATAATCTTGGTTGTGTTTTGTTTTATTGAAGCCTCTCTGAAATTGCTGAGCTTTCAAAATTACTGGCGTTATTTTATTCATGGTTATGCCTTCCCCTGGGGTTTTTGTCTTTAGAGCCTTTTATTCTGACAACTGCGTGAAATGAGGACAGTAACTCTATCTCACGTTTTATGATAGTTACAAACGTATATGTAAAGCATCATTTCAATTACAGAATCTGAAAAAAATGCAGGTGCTCGGTTTCCCACAAGTTCTAATGATTAGGTAAACAGATGTTCCAAAAATCAAGGCCACTCAAAATCAAAACTTCCTCTGACACCGTAGATCACTGAATTTTAATTGAATTTAATTGCAGTTTTGGTTCTAGTCGCTATATAATGGCTCGGTTGGTCCCCAGTGTGTGCTGCCTTTTGTGGTCACTGGCATTACATCAGGGATGCAGGTCAACTCTTGCATCAAATTGTCAAGGTGGTAAGTCAGCACGATGTGTATGTCCTTGCCATCCCTTTGCTTCTGTTTAGTGATTCGGGTCCTCTCCGCATTGCAAAAACGCCGTCACCACCAGAGGAGGTCTCTCCGCTGCCCAGCCCTACTGCTAGTCCCAACCACATGCTGGCACCAGCATCTCCGGCACCAGCCCGACCTAAGTCACCCACACAGGTAAGCAGAAACCCAGCAGGAGAAACTGGCCTGCCGTGCAGTAAAAGGTAGCTGAGGTGATGTACGTGGTGGGTTTTTCATCTAGCCTGTGACTGAGAGGTGACAGGAAGGCCACTGGCTCTGTCACACTCTGGTCTGTTCATCGCTTTTTCATCCCTGTGTCACAAGCGTGGGTGGAATGTGGTTTTTATATAAGGGGGAATGAAGAAAGTTTAAGATGCCCTGTGAACTGGGGGGACTTGTGGTGACAAAGCAAAGCACTCCTTAAAAAGTTGCATAGTCCGTAAGGACCCGCATCCCAGCAGTGATAGTTTGAAAAACCTATTTCTAAACCATCCTTGTGAATTCCAGTAGATTTATGTATTTCTGCTCTTCATTCACCTTCAAATTCATGCTTACCCTGCAAAAAAATTAGCCAGTGAGTATCACTGGTCTGGCCAACCTCTAAAACAGTAAATAATAGAGCTAGCTTAAATACTGATGTGAAAATTACTGAGAATTGAAGACTTGATTGTTATTATTAATGATAATAATTTAATTATTATGTTCAAATAGCTCTCAATATTCTTAATAATTGTTGTTAATAGGAATATTCTCAGTGTTATTAACACTGGATTGAGAAGTTTGACACTGTTGGAATCAAACCCCAATATACTCACCAGTATCGGTGAAATAAGAATCAGTTTCATCTGTGGCACGAGAGTTGTATGTGACACTTGGTGAACACATCAAGTGAAGGCTTGTGTTGGTGTTAACTGATGTTTTCAGAATTGGGATCGCTTCGGTGCCGATTGCTATTTCTCTGGTGGGAGCACATCAGAAGGAGTATTTTTCTGTGTTTAGTTATACATGAACACACTTATTTTCTCTGGTCTCCCAAAATGTGACACCTCACTGCCTGAATATTCATCTGAGAGGACTCAGCTTAGTCTTACTGGTGTCAATGGTGTTAGGTCACTATACCACCTAAAGGGTTTTTGTGGATTTTTTTTTTCCCCTTGGTATTTTGACAGATTTTAAAATCACCCCATAGTATTTGGCATTATTTCAAGCAATTAGTCTGTCACAGTTATGTGAATCTCTGGAGAGGAGGGGGAATTAGTAACCTAAGCACCTTTGAGGTGCTGTGGTTCCCAGAGATGATATGGTCTTAGCTGTAAGTAGGCTTTAAAAGTAGCGACAGGTGGGCAGGCACAAAATCCCAAAGCTAAACAGGAATGAACTTAAGAAGCCAAAAAGCTGCAGAAGCCTGGTTCCGTGCAATATCACCCTACCAGCTGTGGGCTGCATGGGAGAGGAAGCATCTTGAACGGTTTGCCTGTCACAGGAGGAAAGAAAAAAAAATCAGCTAAGAAATGCTTCTGGGTGAAATCTTAAACCCTGAGTTGGAACGAGTTTGAAACATAGAATTGTTTTGTTTTTCCCCACAATGTTTCTTTCAGGGTGTTTGGTGGTGAACAACCAAAACAGTTCCTTTCAAACCATGGCTTATTGCCACGTTTGAAGTGAAGCAGCAGAGATAAAAACCTAACATAAATTGTTCAGGCCTAGCTCGAAGCTCTTTCTTTTATCCCTGGACTAGTCTGTGACATTTTTGCTCTCTGCCTAGCTGAGGAAAGGTCCGCCAGTCCCACCGCTGCCCAAGCTCACACCCACGAAGGAGTTGCAGCAGGAGAACATCATTAACTTCTTTGATGACAACTTTGTCCCAGAAATAAATGTGACGACCCCATCACAGGTAAGCTCCAGAGCGTGGCGTATGGGTCCAACCATGCAATCGCCCTAAATTCTCCGAAATGGTGGCCCTTTGGCTGATCTCTGTGGGGAGGGAGAAGGCCCGTGCAGGTAGAAGACAGAGGCACAATTGCCATTTTATGTTGTCTTGAAAGCGTCACACATACAGTATTTCATCTTTGAATAGATCTGTGAAATCACTCAAAAGGGCTAACATTGCTAACATATTGAAAAAAAACCCAGAGATTTCCTGAAAGGCCTGACCAAAAATACTGCGAAGCGGCCATATTTGAGGTTTAACTGCATCCAGGCTGCATTACAAGCTGAGAGTTCATCTAAGATGCTTTTTTTTTCCTAATCCTAAGCATTTCAAGTGGCATTTTACAGTGATACTTCATTGCTTTTTTTAAAAAAATGGAACTTGGCTGTTTTAATCAGCTTTTTTGAGGTATAAAAGGCTGCTCCAGGTAGATTATTCATTCACTTGGTTTTGACTCATAGAAACGTTACATAGCACAGAAGTGATCAAAATTACTTTTATCTCATTATAATGAAATTTTTAAAAATCGTATATAACAGACAGGAAAGCTACAGTTGTGTAAAAATAAGTTTGTATAATTTGCATTCAGTTATTCCAGGTTTTATGGTGACTGCTGGTTGTTCAATAATGGACCCTTTCTATTATCGTAATTACAGCTCTGAAATCTGGGCCTGTGTCTGATAGACTGGGGAGAAATATGCAGATCTGAAGCTTATGCAGAATGTTTATGAATTTTTCTTTTCATGTGAATTATTGTTTTTGTACCAATTCGTTTGACAACACAGGAGAATGCAGGCACAGCAATGGAAAACAAAGTTATTTTAGAGAATTCGAACATGTGATGTTTTGTTTTCTTGGGGAGGGGAGAACAAGGCGCTGCCGTCCATAGGGATCTATTTGGAAGAGAAAAGAGTTATTTATAGTTAAGTCCCCATGCAATTAAAGAATTAATGGCAGCTCCCAGTGTGAAGCCACTGCTGGGCCTTCCTGCTGAAGGGAGATTGCAGGTCTGTTGCATCATTGTACCCTGACTTCACAAGAGTTATCACTCTGGCAACGTGAGCCTTCACATCAGTGGTAAGAGTCAGCATAACGCGTGCTAGATGTGTCCCCCTGCTTTAAATGCTGTACTCACCTTACCCTCACCTGTCAGGCTAGCCAGGGTAGCAGGAATGGAACCGGTTTGCCTTTTCCATTAAGAGCTGATACTGCAATGGGACTTTAAATGAGTGTAAGTCACATTTCCAGAACGTTTACATCCTTTCTACTAGGGATTGTTATAAAAATGGAATGGCATTATAAAATAAATTATTTATAATAATAAAATATCTCAGGGCGTGCTCCTGAGAATGAAATCTTTCCCTTGTCTCTCAAGGAAAAACTGATTTCCTTTCAGTGAGTTATTTATGTCCCTCCCTCCTCCGCAGGGAACCTAAGCTGTTCCCTGGCCTCCTTCTCATGAATCATCTGCACTTCTCCCTCCACAAAACCTATCCCCATGATTAAAGCATCCTTACTGTATCCGAGATACCTGAATATGTACAGGCATACCCAAATAGTATGATGTGTAGGTTTTATACCCTTCTATAAGAGAAACAGTTATTGAAAATGTATTGTGTGAAATCCACAGGAAACAAGGACTTATTCTTATTGGTGTTTACGGTATCTCCTGCAGTCCCAGAGCCCATGTCGGGCAGTATGGAGGAAACTATGGAGCCTGCAGAGCTCTCTAATTACAGAATCATGGAATGGTTCAGGTTGGAAGCGACCTTAAATCTCATGGAGTTCCAACCCCACTGCCCTGGGCAGGGACACCTCCCACCAGACCAGGTTGCTCAAAGCCCCATCCAACCTGGCCTTGAACCCCTCCAGGGATGGGGCAGCCACAGCTTCTCTGGGCAACCCGTTCCAGTGTCTCACCACCCTCACAGCAAAGGATTTCTTCCTAGTATCTAATCTAAATCTCCCCTCTTTCAGTGTAAAATCATTACTCCTCATCCTATCACTCCACTCCGTGATCAAGAGTCCCTCCCCATCTCTCCTGTAGCCCCTTCAGGTACTGGCAGGCTGATTTAAGGTCTCCCTGGAGCCTTCTCCAGGCTGAACAACCTACATGGTGTGGGACTTCCCAGAGGACCACTGCTGGTGTCCCTGGCACTGTCCTCACTCAGAGGCACAAAACCAACAGGCTGATGAAAAGAGCTTTGATACTTTAATCCCATGTCTCAGAGAGGATTACGAACAGGCCCAACACTTCTCTTGAACAGAAAAAACCCCGTAATTGTTGTTGTCCATCTTTCTTTACCGAGCAGTACTAATGCATTCGGTGCTGTGCAAGATGCTGAAAGACAGTTCTGCTTGATGCTGTTGGCTATTTTGGCCCTGGTTCAACAAAGCAGCTCACGCTTCTAGTTTATTCGTTGTCGTGAAGGGATTTAATTACTGCTAAGTGAAAGAAAGATGTGAGAAGATGTGATATCCGGGTGATGGGATGAAAGGATCGTTGAAAAACGAGTGTTTTCTTGCTTTATTTCTTGTTTCCTTGACATGGCCTTGCTCCCTAGTGTCCAGTTACTAGGTTGGACATTGTAGGCCTTTATAATCTGCCCCGTCCAGGTGCTTAATGTGTCTGAGTGTGTCTGACAGCTCTGAAGGGAACAGCCCACATCTGCTGTGGCTGTTTGAAGGCTTGAACAGGCTGCGTGCAGAGAGGGGGTGGCAGTTCTGGTTGTCCTTGCAGGTTTCTTGTGCCTTTTACATCCCTTGTGCATCCGTGTCCTCCGAGAGGTACAGCCTCCCTTCTGCCACAGCCGCCTCTTTTAAATGTGGAATTTGTTTGTGCTTCGTCATACTATGGTGGAATTAACTCAGGATGATTGGCAGGCCTACCTGTCTCAGCTTTGTCGCTTATTGAGGGATTTCCTGAGGTTGCTGTTTCTCCTAAATCTTCATCTAACATGATTCTGTATGTTTATTTGGGCCTTTGTTCCTGAGATGTCTTCTCTTCATTTTGGTCTGAGGGGAGGGTAACGGGTAATGTCAGTGGTCAGTACCCTGTCACTACAGACACTTCAGCTGTCGTTGCGCACGGAGGAAGTGAGGCTCCTGTTCATTTGATTCAGTCCTCATAAATAACAACTTCATCCTCAAACCCCACTGAAAGATAATTAACTTTTCCACCTCCATTCGTTTCTGATTATGTGCTAGCTAATGCTGTGTTGTTTCATCAAGCTGCATGGCCATATGAGTTCTTAGTGCCTCAAGGGCGTATGTGATGAAATCTAAATAGATGAGATGAAAGGCATGGTGGAGTGAATGTAATGCTGGTTACTGGTGGGAAAGGGCTATTTTGGTTCTGACTTTTTAAAGTGTAAGACCATAAACAAAGGCTTCAGTGTGTCAGACCAGTTAGCTGTCATCACCGATGACCAAAAGCAGAGACCAAGGCAGAAATATAAAACAAGGCAAGCAAAGTTGATACTCCTTACACCCCTTTCTCCTGTGGTCTCACAGCTTCTAGCCATTTGCCACTCAGGGGCTTCCTCAACATGATTTCTACCTGTTTAGTAATCCACAACAGACTACTTTGCCACAAATTTGTTCAGTCCTTCAGCACACATAAATTTTTCACATTCACACTACCCAATGGCAAGGAGGTCCCCAGCTGAACTCTGTGCCACGTGGAGCGGCCAAACCCCTGAGCCCCTCAGGCTGGTGTAGACCCCGCTCACATCACCCCTAGCACTCCTCATCCAGACTGAAGACTTCCAGGTCACTGTGTCATTCCTAGCACGGGAGCTGAGGAGCTATTTTGGCTGTGTTCTCAGGTGACACAGAGAGCTTGGATATCTTGTGACATGCAAGGGCCCCATCCCTGGAGGGGTTCAAGGCCAAGTTGGACAGGGCTTTGAGCAACTTGGACTAGTGGAAGGTGTCCCTGCCCATGGCAGGGGATTGGAACTAGATGGTCTTTAAGATCCCTTCCAACCCAAACTATTCTATGATTATATCTGGAAGCCATTAATTACCTACATTTGAACATCTCTTTACCAGTAGTAACACCGATTTGGAAAGTTTACACTCTTAAATGTTTTAATAATAGAAAAGCTTTGTTTATTTTACTATTATCATCATCATCATCATTAGTATCTCCTAGTTTTGCTGTTCTTATGACTGCTCTGTTGTTGTAGCCTTCCCCTAGCTTACGCTTTGGTCACAGTCAGGAACAGGAGATTGGACTATGTGGTCTGACCCTGTCTTACCATTCTTACATAAGATTACATATGAATGTATGTGTACAAATAATTTCCCATGGTACTGTTTCCAATCTGAACACTTTTCAAAATAGTATTCTAATGAATACTTTACTACCTACATACTCTGTACATCAGGAGACACGCTTCTCTCCTTATTTAATAACACTGAACAGCTAGCAGTAGGCAGTACTAGCCTTGTTTCCAAACCCAAGATGCTTGCCTAGAATATTTATCATTAGTTATAATTAAATCTTAGCTACAGTTTCATGCTAATAATAATTAGCATGCTTCAACATAAAATTGTTTGTTGGTGTTGCTTTACAGTGGGAAAGACCTTTAGGCCATTGAACCAATATATATTGTAGAATTGTTGAATGGTTTAGGTTGGAGGGGACCTTAAAGATCACCGAGTTCCAACCCCCTGCCCTGGGCAGGGACACCTCCCACTAGACCAGGTTGCTCAAAGGCCTATCCAACCTGATTTTGAACACTGCCAGAGATGGGGCCTCAACAACTTCCCTGGGCAACCTGTTCCAGTGTCTCACCACCCTGATAGTGAAAATTTCTTCCTGATATCTAGTCTAAATCTACCCTCTTCCAGTTTGAAGTCATAACCCCTTGCCTTATCGCTACATGCCCTTGTAAAAAGTCCCTCTCCAGCTTTCTTGTAGGCCCCCTTCAGGTGCTGGAAGGCTGCTATAAGGTCTCCCTAGAGCCTTCTCTTCTCCAGGCTGAAAAACCCCAACTCCCTCAGCCTGTCTTAATAGGAGAAGTGCTCCAGCCCTCTCATCATCTTCCCCTCTAGATAAGGGGACTGAGTGCGCCTTCAGTAAGTTTGCAGATGAC
>VXAK01007467.1:0-38551 GCA_013399435.1 Arenaria interpres
ATTCTCCCACACGTGGCTCCCACGCCCCCGGGCCGGCCGGAGGAGAGCGCCTGCCCGTAGCCCCCCCCCTTCCCCGCCGGGCAAGGAGCGGGGCTCCCGCGCTTTGCCACCCGCCTCGGGCAGGGATGTCCCGTTTGGTGCCAGCTGGGGGATGGGTGGTGACACAGGCTGTGTCCTGCCCCTCGGGGGGTGCACGGGTGGGCGTCCTGTCGGCCGAGGGTGGCTGAAGCTTCGCTTTTTGTGGCTGGCGATTAAACTGGCCAGTAGCACCCCTTTGTGCCGTCTCACTTTTTAAATCCCATAAGGCGTCCCTCGGCCAGGGCGCAGCGGGTGGCTGAGGTAGCCACCCCGTCACGCGTGGCCACCCCGTCACGCGTGGCCCAGTCCCGTCCTGCGCCTCCCACGCGGAGTCACGCCGGTGGAGCCCGTGGAGTCACGGTGCCTCTCTGCTCCTGGTCCTGCCCCGCAGGTGCTGGTGCTGAGCCCGGGGCCCTCCATGGGAACCCTCTCCCGCCGGATTTAGGCTGTGCCCGTGGCGTTTCCCCATCCTGTGAGCATGGCCCGCGTCTCCGACCAGGAGGAAGGACCCGGCGGGGGACACAGCGAGTTCAGCGACATCATTAAGTCCAGATCAGGTAAGTCGTGGAGAGAAACGGCATTTCCCTGTAGCTTCTGCCGTCAGCTTGCATTTTTAAACAGCGCTTTCTTCCCAACTTTTTTGGGGCCGTGTATTGGTAGTGGAGCGAGCGACGGAGGCTGTTCGTGCAGCCATCCTACAATTAAGTAATAGTAATTGTAGATCTCTGAGGGTTTTCTGACAGTGTTAGTCAAGTCTGTTTGTTTGGGATCCACCTCCTGCATTATAATTATTCCTGCTTTTGTAAATAACTATGTGCTTAAAGTGCTCTTATGCAACCTAACGTTGGCAGCTTTTGTGTTTATTCTCAGCCGCTGAAGATGGCAACTGTGGCCGCGATACTGCACCTCCTAAAAGTGCATCGCGGTAGTACTTGTGCTGTAAATTAATGTGCTTCCTCCTTAATGTAAAACAGTTGTCTAAGGCTACACACTCAGGCATTTCCTCTAGCAAAACATCCGTGTAACAGATCTGGAGCTTATTGGAAAAACGTGGGGATTTTTTTGGTGGTTGTATGTTTGAGGCTGTGACGGCTGCTGGGGTTGGTAAGGAGGTACCCTCTCTTTAGTAGGGGGAGAGGCTTTGGAGGCCCAGAAGTCAGTTGTTTCTACCTTATTAGAAATTTATGCTACATCCAGAAACTGGATGCTCACTTCTTTAGCCTCAAAGGCTCTCTTTTCCTCTCTTAAATGTGAAACGTTCCTGTTGGCAAAAGATTTTCCTTTAATATCTGAAACCTAGCAGTGTGGATTTTTTTTTTTTAATGTTCCATACAATAAAAACTGTAACTCTTTAGTTGGAGGTGGTTTGATATGTCTGAATATGTAGGATGCGGCTTTGAACCTGGATCCCATTGATGTTTGAATAGTTTGTTTCTTTGACCTCCTCCTTCCGAGGAACACCACCTTTGGTGGAAGCAGTCTTCCTTCTCGCTGCTGGAAGTGCAGTTTATGAAACAGAAATACTTGTGGTTTTCCATCTTGAATTCTGTAGTGCTGGTTTACATTTTCTGCTGTTATTTTGAAACCTCTGGACATAAATTCATTTGATTGTAAGTGTGCAGTCAGCACCTCTGAGGGATTTGAGTTTGGGGATGGCTTACGGACAGTTTGTATGCATATATGCACACGTGTGTATAGTTTTATAGAATGTCTGGGGAAAGACGGCTGTATTTGAGGTTTTCCTTGGATGAACAAATTGTACAGTAAGTTACGTTGTTTTGGTCAGGGCAGACGATTGTAAATCTCCTATTACAACCGCTTTAGTTTTCTTCTCTGTTAATGAGAAAATGATGTATATTCTAATAGTCTAAAGGACTTGTGTTAAATTAAAAATAGTGAATGAAGATTGATCTTGAATAATTAATCTGTTCTAAATAATACGCTAGTTTGGATCTGGATGTGTGATTTCTTCAAGTTAATTACTGTACTACATAGCTCGGGTCTGAACCATTCCCTTCAAGTAAACCTGTGGGAGGGACTTCCTAATGAAAGGGCTGAAGTTTCCTGAGGTACAGATGGCAACAAATTAAAGGCTGGTTGTCAGGACTGTGGAAAAAAATATTATAAGCTATGCTTCCATTTTTCCTAGATATCTGGAAAAGGAAATGCTAATTTGATACTTAGAAAGGAAAACTGAGTTGGTTTTTGCTGAGAGGATCTCTCCAGCATGGGATGTTCTTTAGAGTGTAAGTGACTGGAGTACAGTAGGAGTGTTACCTTGCAATAACTTGCTAATATTTAGGGTGGGTACGGATCTGCTTGGGTTTTGAGGCTACAAAGAGCAGAATCAGACGAGGCTTAGGATCTCCACTTTCCTTTATTTTATCATAGAAAATGGGCTGCTATTCCATTTCTTGCTATTCAGCAGGTTCATCACCTATGCTACGGGAAATCCCTAACGCTGGTCAGAGAGAATGCGCAAATATGCATTTAATTTTTTCACCCTTCCTCAATAAAACACAAAGCCTACTTCCAGTGGGTGAAAACCTTTAAGTGATTTAATACATCATAGTATTGTTAAGTGCATATTATTCCTATGCATTTCTTTTTAAATAAGAACACTGGAAACAGTTTATTCTTGTAAATGAAAGAAGAGAGAGATCTGTATAATGTCTTGTGTAAAGATCACTTTCTCTCCCTGCTCTCTCCTGGGCAATTGTCTGACTGTCTTTTTAAACATGTTGCTCTTCATCTGTTTGGAACAGATCACCGAGCTGTCAGGATATTGCGGTTATTTACAAACATTCCTCTTCTAAAAGTGGTGGTGAAGATAGATGGCTAAATCTGATACTTTGTTACAACTTGGGAAAAAACCCCCATCCTTTGGAATGCAAGCATCCTTGGGAGGTCAGCCCTGACTGGAGAGTGGTGCTGGTAAAAATGTTTCTAAACGCTTGGATACAAATGTAAACTGTAGTCTTTAGCAGCTTGTCAAACTGAGTAGATCGGCTTTTCGTAGTCGTTACTGCTTTTAGTTATCCCACCTTGGAAAAGCGGGAAGCAGCAAGAAAGCCGTAGAGGTGACACTGTTAATAGAGTGATTGCTTATTGAAAATTTGAGCTTTAATCTAAAGTTACTCTGATGGGGCTGTAACAAGACACACGAAGCTTTATTGCTGCTCAGGGCTGCGTGGTGCCCATCCACGCCTGTTTTTACCAGAGGAGCTAGCTATGTAATATTTTTTTTTTCTTAATGACTTGTAATTGGGAAGCTACCAGCATACTATACGAAAGATATAAGAGAATAAGCAAAATAAATTAATGGCAGGTAGGGTTCTTATTTGTTGCCGGTGCAAAAAAATTAAAAAAAAAAAAAAGGCGTGTGTCACAGGATTTCACAGATGGGAAAAGTAATTTTGCAAGTATTTAATTCATCCTTTGGGGATTTCAAACTGAGAGGATGGAGGATAAAACATTTGAATCATGATCCCTGTATGTTATTGGTGATGTTGAAAGTACTTTTTCCTTCAGCTGTTAGCAAGAAAACTTTCTATGAACACGCTGTATGCTGTAGCTGCTGTAAGTGATAAATGCTTGATTATCCAAAGGAAAAGAGTTGTTCTCTCCAGTAATCTCACTTGTGTGACTTATGATACTCAGAAAAGAAAGTGAGACTTCTTTCTCTTGTTGAATTAACGCTTATTATTTTCTGGTTTTTATGTTGCTGTTCCCTGGCTAGATAGTTTGTTAGCACTGCTCTACATGTAGCTACAAGTTATTTTTGAAGACACAGATTCTGCACTTAGAATAGAATATGCTGGTGACCAAAGCTGCCTTTAAAATAACTGTTGGCTATGGTAATTACAAGGGAGGCCACCTTATGTTCACAGAAGAACTGAGTGTCTTTTTGCCTCCCTTCCTCCTGCACCAGTGGTGGATGGTGATGGCCCTGTTTGGTGGTTTAAGGGGTAGGATACTTGTTCCTGGATGGTTATTTTGAGTTTATATGTTTATAATAAACATTTGTTTAGCATTATTAGCCTGTGCGTCTGCATGACTGCTTGCTATGGAAAAGCAGATTTCCCTTTACTTCCCTATGAAGTAATGTATATGGAGCTGATTTATATCTTTGAAAGGCATCTTGTGCATATAGGTGAGCTTTTCTCTTGCAATAGCTTTCAGGAAGGAATGCTGTGGGATGATTGCCTTGCAGTGGTGAAAACAGCGCTGTCATCACCGGGCTTGAAGAACAGATGAGTCTTTGCTATGATTAATTATGGAAAAAAGACAAACTCACTTAAAATCTGTCATGGTAGCTTGGAATGGTAATATATAATTAAACAGTAAGACGTGACAGGAAAAACATTTCTGAAAGATTACTCTACGCCTCTGGTGCATTTTAAGATATGAGTTCCTGTCTAAATTGAGGGGAACTTAATTCTCCTCATCTACCTTTCATTTTTAATTACATTAAATATATTCCGCTGAAAGACTGCTTTGAGAAATTGTAACTTATTTTTGGAGTTCTTGGGCAAGGCTCGTTCTGAGAACTGCTGCTCTTCTCTGTCTGTCCGTCCCCGTGAAGCAACACTTACTTGGCCGGCAGCCCCCTTGCTTCAGGATCTCCCTGCCCCGCGGCGCCACGTGTTGCCTTTGGAACCAGTTCCTTCGGTCCTGCCTCTCGCTGCCAGGTCGCTCCGGGCCAAACGCGCTGCTTCTCCTTTGTCGCTTGGGCTCCGTCGGTGCGAAATGGCCGGGAGTCGTTATACCTGCGGGCAGACCCTTGGGGTTCGTCCAGTTCCCCAGGCGTGGGGTCGGCGTAGCTGGTTCTGCACCGTGTGAACTCTTCAGGGACGTGGGCGCAGGGTGTGTACGGGCAAGGTGCTAAAGCCAAGCGGCAAACTTGCTGCTCCTCATTTCTAGCCACTAAAATGGCCGGGTTTTTTTGGTGTGTGGTGTTTTTGTGTTTTGGTTTGTGTTTGGTGTGTGTTTTGTGTGTTGTTTTNTTTTGGTTTTTTTTTTTTTTTTTCAGAACTAAACCTTTAGGCTGCTGTAGCCTGGCTCATTTCTGTCGTTTCATAAACCTCCTTTCCTTGGGCTGTCTGCTGGGGACAGATTGGATGCTGCAATGAAGACAGTTCTAGGGTATTGCCTAGTGTTTATGAAATGGCAGATCTATAAGTACTAGGCTGGTTTCTTCTAGTCTCTTGATTGGTAGGTGAAGAAATAACATATGCTGCTCCGTGTGTTTGAAGCACGACTTTGCCTTGGAATAGAAATTGAGGCTCCTCGGGGAGAAAAAAAACCCAAACCATGAAAGTAGCCTGTTGATTTGCGCATGCTCTGCCAGGAAATGAAGACATAACCCTGGGCAAGAACTGTTGTATGAGGCATTGAATATAGTGTGGTAAGTGTTTCTGAAGAGGTTTACAAGTCAGGAGGGGGAGAGGCAGCTGCTGGTGGTGTGGACCACCCCTCGCCAATGAAGATCCCATGGAGAAAGGGTACCTAGGTGAGGGGCAGACGGGAGCGATGTGAATTTCCCAGCTCTGCCCTCCCTTGGCCCTCTCAGAGGCTCTGTCCTCTTCTCCCCTCAGGTCTGGGGGAGGAAGGAAGACTCTTATACAGTATCATGACAATATTTTAGTGCACAAGGAATTCTCAAAGTTCACAGTATTGGGCAGCTTAGCAAAGAGCTAGCTATACTGCCTTAACGCTGCTCAGTAACTGCTCCTAACTTTCCTCCTCACCTTGGTTATTCCTCCTGGCAGCATCACTTGTCCACGGTATGTGGGTTGGGGTTGACTCTTGGGAGGGCGGTATTGTTATTAACATCATGCGAATAAGTAGTGAGATGGACTGGAATAGGTAATTCAGTGTAGGTGTGGAAGGGCAAGGAGAAGAGCACGTGGGCTTGAGCTGAACCTGTGGCATTTCAGGCCAGTATAGCTTCTCTGCTGCCGGGTAGCACTGTGGATTGATGTGCTCAGAGCCCGCACAATCTAATTTTCATGTGTTCCTCCTTCAAAGTAAAATGCACAATTAAAAGAGCGCAGCTGTTCTCACCCATCCCGGGAGCTGAGATGCTCCTAGCATGAAGCTGGGAAACCGACATTTATTTGGATGCCTTAATAACAACCTGAAGAATGAATAGCAGGGTTTAAACATTGTGAGGTGGGAGGGAGGAGTTGCATTGTCTGACTTTATTGTGTTGATGAAAGAATAAGTTTTAGTGCTCCGTACTTTGTCAGAAGTCTGTTTTATGTCTCCCCTCCCCCAGTGTGTTTCTGGAATGAAAAGGGGAAGCAAGCTAAGCCATAATTTCAGAAAGTGACAGTATAGCCTCGGAAGAAAGCTGGGACTTTTAAAGGTAGCAACAAAAATAACAGGCTAAGGAAATAGAAGAGCCCTCTGGCATCTGTGGGTTTGACAGAAGACAATGATACGGCTCTGTTGCAAGCTGTAGTTTTGGGAATGGTGCAAGCAACTACTGACTTGTAAATATACACAGCTGCAAAGTCAGTGAAACATCTGCAATCAAGGAGGAGGAGTCAGAAACTGCCATTTATTTGTTTATTAAGATATGACGTCTTTAGGCCTCCTCGAGAGGAGATCCAAACCACCTGATACTGCTTTTGGAGAGAATAAAAAGACAGACTTACTTTGATTATTGGACCTGAGTCGGGCTCAGCCCTGAGTGGAGCAAAAAAAACCAAAACAAAAAACAAAATGCAAACACTTGGAGTTATCTCTTGTAGCGACTTACCAGTGGGACCAGCAGGTTGGGGCTGGTACCGAGTCACTGTCCATGATTCCAGGTGTGTGTCCAAGCAGCCGGGAGACTGATGTGGCTGTGGATGGAGGCTGGAACAGGCTGGGTGCCAGTTGTTGTTGGGAAGGCTGCCAGAAGATGGTCAGTTGTACCAGGGAGGGTGTGGGCACTCGCAGTTCCTCCTGCCAAGGACAGGATTGAGTTGGTCTGGGTGTGTTATGGGCTGTGTCTTCCTTCTGACTGTCTGTCCAGCCCTGGAAGTGAGCCCCAGCAACGCAGGGCAGGCTGGTTATCAATGGGGACCCGTCTACAACCTGGCAGTGACCTTCTCATGAAGGTTTCTTACGTTCAGAAATGTGTTCACTCTTTAATAATTTGCATTTTTAAATATTCATTAGCCTGTTGAGTTCATGAAACAGATGCATTAACATGTTGAGATGCCGGAGAGGAGTAACTTGAGCATTGACTAGCTTCATTGGTAGTTTCTCTTGTAATGAGGCAGCTCCTGTGCTGGGAAAGCATTCTTGAGCAGCCTAGCCTCTTCTCAGGTGTGGGGGTCTCCTGCTGGGTGTGAAGAAGTGGTGGGGAGCTACTGAGTCGTTAGCTGCTGGGAGACAGAGTAATTGTGTGTTTCTCTAAAAGACCAACTTCTGTCTCAGAAACCCTGGATATGTGCTGGTCAGAAAGAATATGGCCACATGACAGAGGTTAGATACGTTGTCTTATGGTTATTTTGCTGATCAATGTAGGGAGTGTGCAGCAGTACTTCTCAGACATAAATTATTGGTAATGAAGGTCCTTTCTGGACTTCAACACCTTTTCCCCTCACCTTGTGGAAAACCAGGAGAACCCACCATCCAAAACCTCATAGATTTTGTAGAGGAATTAGACAAACATATAAAGACAGTCATTGTCTTATGCATTTAGCTGTGGAGAAACACTCACTTAAGCCATGAAGAAACATGCTTTGATGGGTCTATGTAATTCATTCCCCAAATAACTTTAGTTAGTTCCTTTGTACTCTGCTTTTATTGCCTAGCATCAAATGTGGTTTTTGCTCCCCTCCTAATTTAGATCATGGCAGAGGACCAAAGGTGGAATATGCTCCTAAAACGTTATGCTACAAATTATTGATCAGAGAAGAGTGATGGATAAGTTCTGAAATGTTTTGGTAGCTTTTTTAATTGTTATTATTTTACCATGCTGTTCTGGACAAGCAAAGAAGAGTAGTCTGTGTGTGAATAACAAATGGAGGAGATTTATTTAAACATTTTACAGGAGCATGCTGGGTGAAGCCTTTTGGTTTCTATGTTATTTTAACAGTTATGTTATAAAATATGATTGTATTAAAAGAAGAGGATAAATAAAGTAGTATTTAAAAGCCAACAGACAATGCCAACCTTTCTGGTCTCTCTTTCTAGGCTTTTATTTCTGTTATAACTTAATAATGAACAACAGCTATGGTCAGCATAAATAATTTCCAGAGAGAGTTCATTGCTCTCTCTTTTTGCATTCTACATGTTTATCTTGTTCTTGGATGAGGCTTCTTGTGGAAATTCATGGGAACACATTGTGTTAACGCTGTGCCTCTTTCTTGAGAAAACACTTTGCGGAAGTTGGAAGGCTGGTTGTGTCCTTTCGAATATAGTTTTGCTCTCTCTGGGATGATGGTGCATAATCTTTCTGTTCTGAATGTTTTTCCTCTGCTCGGGAATTTTTCTCTTGGACCTGGGCTATAATGCCCAATTTAGAGCTTGATGGCTTGATTTACTGATCTTTTTTAAAATAAATAAATTAAACGAAATAAAGTTTTAGCTAATTTAACACACTGTTCTTTCAGAGTTTAGTAAGAAGTCTGAGAGTTATTAAAGGTCACAGGACAGATGTGAAGTTTTGCCTTTGGTCTTTCTACTCAAAAAATACACTAGCATACTTCATGATCTGTGCAGAGGAATAATCCGTCTGTCAGAGTGTCAGACTTGTGCGGTGCTCAGGCTCTTGTGGGTGAGGATGCTCTTTCTTCCTGGCACATTGAGGACGGGAGAAAACACTCTAGGCTGCTGCACGTTCCTGATGGGATGTGGGCCACAAACCATCTTGCATACTTGGGACTGTCTGTGCTCCTGCCTCTGACTGTTACCTGGGTGCCTCAGAAGAGACTTCCCCCCTGCACCTTCAGCATTAGTCCTTTTATACTGAGATAATTCAGGACAAAAGGACACTTATAAAAAACGCTCAAATCCCACCCTCTCCCTCCCACCCCACAAACCACCGTTCTGGTTTCACTGGGTATTTGAGAATTTATTACAGGTGTGGAACATACTTTTAGAAGATTATGTTGCTATCTTGATAAGTCAAATGCAGATTGTTGTATTCATGTTGAAGTGACTTTTATATTGATGTATGCAACCAGCATGTCCAAAATTGAGCAGCAGAAAGAGGAAGGAAGAGTTCAAATAGGGTTGTGTCTATTGTCACGAATGTCATACAACTCTGCATGTGTTGTTTTGTTTTGTGGTTTGGGTTTTTTTAAGGCTATTGGAACCCAATTCAAGTTCATTACTTGCCCTCTGACTGTTAATGGAAAGCTTCTTCTTGATTATAGGAAAAACTGTATTAAAGGAAAGAAGACTTAAAGCCGTCTCCGCTCTCCATAATTTTAGTGAGGTGCTTTAGAGAGTCTCTGTAGATGCCAGGCTCCTCACCTGGTGTTCTGCACTGCTGCCTCACCAGGCTGCTCTTTCCCTTCTTCCTTTCCCCCCTGGTGAAGAGCAACACATAAAAAACATTGACTAGAGGTGCACTTCTAGCAAATATACTCCAACTCTACCAAGAAGCTTCAAATGCTCAGGTGCATTATACCACTACTGGGAATGTGTTGGTTTTTTTCTTTTCCTTCTATTTATGGGTATTGGGAAACTGATGGCATCAGTTTGCAGCATGTTTCCAAGAAGATGCTTTTCTTGGTCCTTTCTGATCCAAGGGAAACTAGATCAGTTGAGACTTACTGAACTGTTGAGATGCAGGGCAGCAGTAACTGCTGCATCAGCTGTGGTGGTGTCTGTTACTTCTCAGTCTTCCAGCAGAGCCTCTCTTTGAATGACACCTCTTCAGAGTTTGGAAAAATGCATTTTTATGCCAAAAAGATTAACATACTGTCTATATCTTTCTTGCATGTCTGTGTATGCATGGCAGGAGGGACCATGAGAACACACGATGAGGTGTCAGGACTGAATTCTGAGGGTATTTATGTAGATCCTCCTCTAGAAAAGTGAGACGTGAACCTGATAAGAACCAAATTTTAGATTTTTTTTTTTAAATCTAAAGTAGCTGTTTAGAAAGGCTTTAGTTTATTCTGTAATGAAGTAAGTAGCTCCTGAAACTTAGGAAACTTGAAGTTAATGAATTCCATGTAAATTTCATTTTGTTGTTCATGTTTGTTTTAAGAGGGGAAATAATTTCCATACTAGGTCATGAAGGCTATTTGTCTTTCCAAGCTAAGAATTTCCTGACTTCTTTGAGGTCTTCTTTTCTACCTGTAAACTGCTGGAGCGGGTTTTCTGTCACTATATGGTAATAGCCTCTTCTCAGCACTCAGTGTTAAATATTTCATCATTGTTTAAGGACAGTAGTTACTTTGCTTACACAGTGACTAACAGTAATGGGTGTGTTCATCTCCATGAAGAAAATGCAGAGCCAGAAGCCACCTTTTTTATTTCTAAAAACAAACCCCAAACTCGAGTCTTACTAATGAAAAATCCCCAAATTGTGGTTTAAAAGATCAATTAATTTTGAGCAAGGCATGCAACATGGCTCTGGTGTGACAGAGCTCTTTGCCTGTTGTGGGATAGCACATCTGTAAAGAATGGAAGTTGTGTTCATGTAAATATTTTGCTTCCCTTAAGTGAGGGGATGCAATGGGAAGAAAGAACAGTAGCTTGTCCTGTGAAACAGGTTGCTTTTGGGAGGTCATCACCCCTTGATTGCTAGTTTGGGGATTGTATTCCCTCTTAGTGAAACAGTCCGGAGTGCAGTGGGGAAGGTGGGGTCCTGTGGTCCGGCCTGAGGCATCAGGTGGGACAGAATCTCGGTGGTAACAAATACCATTTTTCACATGTCATGCAGCATAAACCAAGCAGCCCCCAGAATAGGAGGACCAAACTGGAAGAGCGTATACTGGTCTGAAAGCAACTCTCTGGTCATCAATCTCCTGTTAGCACTAATGCTGGTCTTCTGTCAGTTGTGACACTGGAATATTCGTATTTCTCAATTTGAGCTTCCATGTTACAAACATAGAATGCGATAGCCTGCTCTCTGCCTGAGTGTATAAACTTGCCTTGCTGATGTTGTGGTTTGGCTCGGATTGGCCACTGAAACAAATGACAGATGCTCTCCCCAACTTCCTTCTGCAAGAGAAGGATGAGAGAGAAAGAGACTTACGAGTTTAAAAAACTAAAGTAATGAAATACTAATAATATGAATTAAATATATACAATCTTTACAAAACCGGTTTCAGGCTCTCCAGATGAGGATCATGTCCCTGGCAGGCACTGGGAAAGTCCTAGACTGGACTCAGCGATGGATGGGAACTGGATTCCAGATCTGGATTCAGGAATGCACAGATTGGGATCAAAGACAGATGAACAGACAAGAGTCTTCCTTGGATGTCAGCCATTGAATAAAGAGGCTGACCCCTTTGATCCCTCAGCTTTTAGACTGAACATGATGTAGATGGGATGGAATACCCTGTTGGTCGGTTTGGGGTCACCTGTCCTGTCCGCTCCTCCCTGTAGGTGGGACCCCTCTATGCTTTTTCACCCCCAATGGGGCACATAACAAAGTTAGCCAACCTTGGTTGTTATAGGAAGAAGTGTAATCAGGAGCTTCTCTGCATACCATTCCATGGTTTTAATTATAAACATCAGGCCTTATCACTCTTGAAGTGGACTACTGTCTGAAAAATACACTGTTCATTTCAGAGCTCAGTTAGAAGAGATTTAACTGAAAAGTAAGATTACTGAACAGAAAACTGGTTCTGTTTTACCTCGAACCAGGACAGCTGTATATACCTGGTTGGACTGGCAGAATTTGGGGTTGAAAGAAGATGCAAAAATGCTTTGGAGTAACTGGAGTTAAAATGTGGAATCTTGGATCTGATGATATGTAGCCTCTTTTATGCAGGGAAGGTGTTGTGGTACGTACAAACCAGAGATTCACGTAAAATGTGATGACAATATAGAATGGCCACCTAGCTAATTTGCAGCCAGGGTGACTTCATAATTGTTTGTGGCATTGATTTATTATCATTTGTCTTGTCCCTGGGGATGATTTGTGACTGAATAACATTTAAAAATAGATGTCCTGTTCAAGCCCAAGTATGAGGACAATAATTTTTGAACTTGATATGTAGTTAAAAATAATTACTCAAAATAAACTGAAAAGCCTCAAACTTTTCTTTTTGGAAAACATACATTCTTTCTTCCCAACAGTTGATTTTTTTCTTTGTGTGTGTGTGTGTATGTTCTCTGTTCCTCCTCTGCCTTGTTCAGCTTCATGGGTTTTCTTGCAGTTGGAGGAAGACTGCAGTGACTGCCTCAGTGTTTACTGCATGGCCTGTGCGGGTGTCCTGGTTTGAGTGACACAGGACTAACTTCTCTTCTAATGCCTGGGAAAACTGCACTTCTGGATGACTCTAGTGTCTGAATTTGTGGAAATATTTACTTCATAGTCAGCTATGGTATGTGGGTTTCAATGTCTCAGTGTTTTCAAGCTTGTCAGGTGCAAGGACAAGGAGGAGTGAGACCCATGCACTTGACCCAAGCTGGCCAACAGGATTATTTCACATGAATGTCACTTTCAATATAAATTAGAAAGTTTGCTGAGAAGTTCTCTCTCTTCTTATGGCTGTGATCCTGAGAACTTCTTGCCCCAGTGCCGGACCCCTGAGCCCTTCCCTTCCTCCCAGAGCCGCAGTTCTCACAGTGTCTGACGCTTGCTGTCCCCTGCTGGGAGTGCACAGCTCCCTGCTGATAGAACTGGCTGAGTATAATCCTTGTATGTCTTACTTTGTTATCAGGATCAATATTGGTTCCTTGGTATTATTAATGTTAATTACTTAGTCTTACTCTATTAAATCTGTTTATGTTTCAACCCTTGGGTTTCCTTGTTTTTCCCAATTCCCCTTCCTGGGTGGGGAGGGGTCATCAGGTAATAGAATGATTGTCTGAATGACAATAGTTGTGGGTTCCTCAAACCATAATGGGGGAAGAGCAAAAGAGCTGTAGAGGCTATCTTCCTCCTGCTCTAACCGTGGTATGAGAGAAGAGTGGGAGAAGGACTGCTGTGGCAGCACTGACTCCCAGTGCCCAGGGAAGTGTGCTGACACCTGGGGACACCCCCCGCTCCTGTTTTTTGGGCAGCATCTCCTCTGTGCTGTATACAGAAAACAGTTTGATGAGATAATCTAAAAATCCAGGGAAAAGGGTGGAAAATGTCATAATACCCTTTTCCTGCTGAACTCTTGTTGCCTCTCTAGCTTCACCTCCCCAGCCTGACAGGCATTCGCAGGGAGGGGAGGAAAAAAGCATTCCTTGTGGATTTAGCTGCTGCTCCAGATCATCTTCACAGAAGATAACTCCAGTGAAGACAGAGTTGTTTGCAGAGCTGCTTGTACAAGTAGTTGTACAGAGAAGCGTGGAAAATTATCTGAGGGCAGTAACCACTCAGGCCTAGATCAGAAAATATTCTGGGTACCTGAAGAGAAGCTCGGGGGATCTGGGGCTGCTGGAGCAGTTGGGTAAGGGAAGAGACCTGAGCTATCTGCAAAGGGCCTAGATGTTTTAAGGCATCTTTGTAAAAAATTAATTGGAGAGTTACAGTTGGCCGTTAGGCTTGGTGAGTGGTTTGTGAGGGCATGGAAACACTGTGTGGATGGAGGGAGCCACCAGGGCTCTCTCCATCTGAGGAACCTGCAATGCCCTGCTGCTGGGCTGTGCCCAGGGCCCTTGCCGTCGAGCACAGAGAAACACGTGCAGGGGTCACTTTGTCCAAAACATGATCAAGGGGCCGGGGGGGGAGTGGTTGGTGACAGGGATTTGGGGTGGTGCCCGTCTTTGCTCTACTTGCCCTCTAATGAGAGCCCTCATGCTGACTTGTTACTCTTGAAATGTCAGTTCAAATTTTCAAAGGGTTTGAACCACGAGATGGGGTCCATTCCTGATGTGACACTGACAAAATGTGCCAGGAGGAGTTTGAGGGGCCAGAGAGCATTGAGGGCACTTCTTAATATGCCAAGCAAGCCCCAGCATGTTCTAGGGGAGAGAGTGTTTGTAAGCACTTCTTCACTAGAGATGTACTGCTTGATGACCGTGTCTAAGGCTGAAGAAAAGAGTTAAGAAGCCTTTCCGTCTGCTGAAGCTGACACTGAGACAGCAGTACCAAAGCCTGGTGCTGAAGGATGCTGGTCTAAGCTGAAGAGCAGGCTTGCAGTGAGCCTTAATATTTTTCCCAGGAGAAAGACGTTGTAAGGTCATCAATCAAGAGCTAGAGAAAAGGAGCGTTGCTCTCCCCTTTCCCTTCCAAAAATAAAATAACCAAAGCAAACGCTTGCATTGCTCGTATTAGCAGCCATCCGGCCATCCGCTCTGTATATAGTTGTAAGAATGTAGCATTATCATGATAAACAGCCTTTGTGGTGCAGGGAGGGCTGGCCTGTGCACAGGGACAGGTCTGATAAATTTTTGGACAAAAACCCACTGCAGGAAAAAAAGAGGGATTTCATTGCTGCAATTGTTTACCCTAGATGAGGTAATGAAGGTTATGTCAGTGTTGCAGTCATAGAATCATAGAATTGTCTAGGTTGGAAGGGACCCTTAAGACCCTCTAGTCCAACCATCAACCTAACTCTGATAAAAACCATCACTAAACCATGTTTCTAAGCACTATGTCTACCTGTCTTTTAAATACCTTCAGGGATGGTGCCTCAACCACTTCCCTGGGCAACCCATTCCAATGCTTAATAAGCCTTTCAGTGTAAAAATTTTTTCCTAATATCCAATCTGAACTTCCCCTGGCGCAACTTGAGGCCATTTCCTCTTTTCCTATTGCATGGGAGAAGAGACTGACCCTCACCTCTCTTCAGCCTCCTTTCAGGTGGTTGTAAAGAGTGATGAGGTCTCCCCTCAGCCTCCTTTTCTCCAGGCTGAACAACCCCAGCTCCCTGAGGTCCGAATAATTGAGATGTCTAGAAAGAAGAGGAGCTTAGGGCTAATATATAGAGGGAAATTATGTCCTCACATAGATAATGGTGGATCCTTTTGATGAGAAATTGAGTCCCTGTTTGCCTGTAGGAAAGAGTTTGGAGAGCTGTTTCCTGGGTTTGCTTGTTGCTATCAGTGGGTGCTGAGCTCTCATGCAGGGTGTGCACAGTACAGAGCTTATTTGCTCAGGCATGGCAGTGCTCTGGAATTGAGGTGGTAAGCGTGCTCCTAGGAGCATTATGCAGGGTTATTGTGGTAAAACGCTTCCCAGCTCTGTGATTTCTGCTTTGTGTTCGTTTATACGGTGTAGTCAATCACATGAAGTGAGCTATGCGGCATGCTGTGGTTGGTGCAGTTGAGGTCTGATTCTTGGTGACTTGCTGGGTGAGGCTGCTGCCATTTCCCACAGGAATCCTGTGCGATGTGCATTGTTTCAGTAAGTGCAGCTGAGGAAGGTACCTGCCCCACAGAGGAATGGGAGTGTGGTACTTCTGCCCCAGGGCGCTTTCACATTGCAGTAGCTCCTGCTTCTTGCAGCTACTTTAGTTTCCCTTGAAACTGTCTCTCACTGGTTCACTTGATGCTACACCTAAATTAGGGGTTACTGGGTTAGGTCAGGGATCACTCTAGCATGTAATGCCTACTTCTTAGGTAGAATAAATTTTCTTCAACAGGAACCGGGGTAGAAAAGGAAGAGGAGCCTGTACTACCTGGTAGATCCCATAGTTTGTGGCTTAACGAATAGAGAACATAATTCAGTGCCAATATATTTGTGGTCTTCTGGGCAAAATATCACATGGGATGTAGTGATTTCTTCATTTATTGACTGGGCAGGGTGTTTTTAGCACTGAGGGAGATAGCATGAAAGCACTGAAGGGTCCCAGAAACCCAGATCTGTTCTAGGCATGCCAGGTTTGCCCTTGCTCTTTGTTTCCCTCCAGAACAATGTTGAAAAAGTTCTGGGATCTTGTATTTATCATTGAAGGATTCAGTGGCCTAAGTTAAGTGATTAAATTTAGCTTCAGGATGAAGTCTGTGGTTAATAGCAAAGTCGTCTCTGTTGTCCAAATCTGTTGAACGGGGTCCTTGGAGAAAATAGGATCCACCAGTACTGGAGATCTCAGCACTGGAGCTGGTTGGGAAAAAGTAATTCATGCTGAGTAATGTACTTGTGTGGAAGTTTTCGTTCTAGTATGACTTGTGCAGGAAAAAATAAAAGCTTGGATTTTGCTGCCAATTTTTGCCTGGGAAGTCCTTCACAGCACTGCCCTGCTGCCACTGGGGAGGGGGTACCTGGGATGGAGCAGAAACCATTAGCCAAGTGGTGAAAATGGACTGTCTACATGATGTTCTGATAAATTGACTAAGAGAAATAAAGACTACTTAGAAATGTTTGGCTAACTTATTTATTTTCCATGCTAGTTCTTGCCATCTTTTGTTATAACTTCTTGTTTTGGCCCTGCAGTCTCAGGTTTTAAGTTATACTTTTGTATACTTCATTATACGTGAAAATGTGATGTTCAGTTGACATTCTTCCTGCTGCCCTGTGAAAGAAGGAAGGGGTTAAAGAACATGAGTTTTCCAGATGTAATGTGCTGTTGAAAAATGCTAATGTACCGTGGTGGTCATCTGAAACAAAAATTTATGTGGCCTAGGACTAGTGCAGTCTGATTATGAAAGTACTCTGTATAATTTGTGTAGACATAAGAAGGAGGAGAGAAATTTTGAAATGAGTTGTAAATCCTTATACTTGTTTCTTACGGTTTGAAAAGTCTTTCTTCTTATGTATTTGTGTCTTTATGGGCACAAAACTGACATTCTTTATTCCGTTATACTGAAATGCACACCATTGTTTTGTTGTTTTTTTTTTTTTTTCCCCTTCTAGTGATTTGAGGACAGAAGGCAGAAAAAGGGTTCTTGTTCCTCCTAAGATGTTATGTCTGTCTGGTATTCTCATTTGCAATAAGGCTCCTTTCATACTCTTCCAGCACTCAAAAAGGACCTTAACTCACTCTCCTATTAAGAACCTCTTGTGCTGCCAGAAAAATGTAAAGAGGCTGTACACATTTGTGGCTCAACTCTCATCTACAGTACAATAAAGAAAAGGAAATCATACATTCTTGGCTCTCCTGAATTTATTAGAGCCAAAAGGTTATCAGCTGACAGAGTAGATGAGTTGTAATTATGATAACTAGTGTTACTGAAAGTCTTTAAAAAGCAATTGAATTAATTATGTTTGATCTTGGTGAGAATCTGTGGCTGTTGGGATGTATTTTGATCTGGATCTGTTATCTGGGGTACATTGTGGTGTAAGGAAAAATAATGTGTGTGAATTGTGTGGGACTCGTCTTTATATCTACTTACTATCTGTATTATGGCATAGTAATAGAGAATATATTTTTTTCCCGTTCTTTTTATTCCTCTCCTTTTTGGATGAATAAATTGAACTCTGCTACAATTTGGAATCTGCAAGGTATCACGAAAGCCTTTTTCAAAGTTCGGCAATTTGTAAAATCTAATTTCAGTGAGAATTAGTGTATGATACAGAGTTTGCCCCTTCTGTGTAAGGTGCATATAATTGAAAGAGTTATAAAACCTATTTTACAGACTGTTATTTTAGACATAAATAGTCAATTAATACACAAATCAGGAACAAAAGACAATTTCTGGTTAAATTACTATTTTTTAGCTAAGGCATCCTTTAACTATCTTAATCAAGGGGGACAAGATAAAGTCTTTATTTAATAATAGAATTCCTTCCTTAACAGTCTTTAGACAATTTTTCTAACCCTTTCTGCAGGACTTGGAATGATGAGAGTACAGCTGAGGACTGGGTGGGTCAGCAAGATCATGTCTTCCAGAGTTATCTAGCTCATTACAAATAATCATCTGCTGTTTATTTAAATGTCGGTAGCACAAATAGGTAACCTGTTGCTCTACCATTCCAGTGCAAAAAAGCGCTCTGCATTTCTTTGTGAAGTAAGAGCAAGCAGGTTTAATTATATCTCAGTAATGAAGGGGAGTGTATTAATACAAGATGAGTGGATTTTTCTTTACTAAAAACTTATCAAGCGCTGATCCAATTATTATAATTTGTCTTTTTTTCATAATAAGTGGAACTAGCTAAACAAGTCCTCTCAGCTTTCAGTAATTTCTTAAAGACCTATTTCAAATTTCCTTCTGTAGAATAAACAACTAAATTCAATATGAATAACCATATGCTTAATTTTGAAAGAGATGACTTATTTTCAACTGCTGTTCAAGTCAGAATATATATGCAAGAGAGACTACTTTTAAAATTACACCCTCAAGGCAAATATATTTATCTAATGTAAAGCCAGGTGAAATAATGGTGCAAAATACTACCTGGGCCTTGAGTTCTTTGGTTTTTAATCTCTAAAATGAGAAGGTTTTCCTCTTGACGACAGATGAAGAGTCCACTCTGCCCTGGTGAGGCCCTATCTGGAGTACTATGTGGAGTTCTGGGCTCTCCAGTTCAAGAAGGACAGGCAACTGCTGGAGAAGGTATAGCAGAGGGCTACAAACATGATTAAGGGCCTAGAGCGTCTCCCTTACAAGGAGAGGCTGAGGGACTTAGGTCTTTTTAGTCTNCTGGACCTGCTTTGGCAGGGGGGTTGGACTAGATGATCTCCAGAGGTGTCCTCCAACCCCATGTGATTCTGTTATTCTGTAATGTGAACAAAATGGCATCTGATCACATATTTTTTTTTCTTTCATGCATACTCCTGCCTCCCAAACTGTGTTTAGTGCAAAACAAGCCTGTCTGTTCCCAAACTTATTTTAACTTTGAGCTGATGTGTGTATGGGGCTTCACCTGGTCATCAGCTGTGGAAGGCTGGCTATCTTTAGCCTTACTTAGCTGCATGTCACATCGTAAGCTCTTGTGATGGTCTTTCAGTACTTTTTTGTCAGTACTTGAGGGACTCTTGAAGGATAGGATAGTGACCTTTCCCTCCACTCCCTTGCATCTTTTCATATAGAAACTCATCCTGACATGATTTTTTTTTTTCAGATCATGTGGAAGTGCTAGCCAAAGGGAGCTTTGTGCTCCATCTACACGTAAAATTTTGGGGTTCCTGCCTTACTCTAGGCAGCTAAATAACAGGGGGTAAAACTGTCCTGGGGTAGCCAACATCACTTGCTTTTTCTTGGGAATTTTTTTTTCCTGTCTTAGTGGAACTTCACCAGAAGAATTCTCAGAAGAATTTGTACAACTTGACCTTGCATTTCCATCCCAGGGCAGAGCGTTAGCACAGTGAGCTAAGCACAGACAGGGCTGTGTAGCTACAGAAGCGTGTTCCCTTATGGCAGTTACTCAAGAATATATTTGAATATTTATATGGTGAATTAACATCATAGCGTAGACGAGGTTTGGCAGAAAATCTTTCCGGATCTTGCAAGCTGCTCCACGCAATGTTAGTAGTTTCTTTGCAAAAATGCATATTAAAAAAAAAAGCACATATAAAATATGCTGAATAAGGATGTTGAGAGTTGAATCTGGCAACGTGGGATTTTTGCAAAGGCATCTTGTTTTATGGATTGTCGTTTATTCGATCAGACCTTTATTTTTAAAACTGCTTACATAGGGGAAAACTTTGTACCCCCTTCAATGAATATCTATGTTTCACTGAAATTCAAGTAGTTGTATTTTGTAAACCTTATTAAAGGTTTTTCATAAATTGCAAGTTCACCTCAGTTCTGATAAATCTGTTGTTCTGTTCTGAGCTGTTAGTGGCATTAATATGCTGAAGAAGGAAAGGTTCTCTCTTTCCAGTTGAAGTGAAATCATTCATTTCATAGAGAGTTTTGAAGAGCACTTGCTTCCTTTCCTTAATTTTTCCAAGCTGACATTCCTCTTAGAATGGCCTTGTTCTCCCATGACAAACCTGGCTGGTGGAAGGGGAGCCTGCATTGGGGATGAGGAATAATTCACCTTGAAGAACAAAGTTTGACAAATCTAGAAGAGTGATGGAGATTGTAAAAGTCAGAACAACAGGGCTGGGTGTTAGAAATGACTTAATTTACAGCAGCCATGGCATTACCAGGTGAAATTCTTCAATTGGGTAAGGGCAGAGTAATTCTGGTTTAGCACCCACCTGGGCTCTTTTGTCCATGGGTCACGCCTGACCTACTGCTCCACCTCATCTGCCGCAAGACGCATGGCAGATAATTTGTGGGCACAGCAATGTGCTCAATGCAATGCCAGCTGCGCTACACAAGGTTGAGGGAGAAATTATCTGTGCAGATCTTTTCAGGTGGGAAGGTAGGGCTAAGCTTAACTGTCTGTAAGCAATTAAAATTCATGACAGAAGGTCAGGATATTATACCCTCCACCAGTCACTTCTTCATTAACCAGACCCATGCAAATATATCACTGTCTGTTAAAATTTAACCCCAAGCGATGGCTTCTCAGCAAGCTTTCTAGTATACAAGGATCAGTGTTGATGCATAAAAATGGGGAGTAGGTGGAAATGCTTGAAATGCCTTAGAGCACAAAGACTAAAAAAAAGAGCAATTTGTACACATAACGTATGAAGTGTTTAGTAAGCGGTTGTGTGTAGCAGATGTTGGGCAATGGAACTAGCTGATAGAAGCTGTGTGCTTGTAGTGTGTTTAAAATGCCTGCTAATGAATTTGGATCCACTTTATTATTTAAGAATCACCTTGCTTTGTTTCATAGTTTAATCTAGGGACTGAATTTTAGTATGGCTAGTTTTTTTTTACCTTGAGTGAGGTGCTCTTCCACACTTCTACTACTATGTTACTCCCCTCTCCTTAAACTCCCTGTTATTTCTTGTAGTTATTTCTGTTGAGAAACAGTAGCAGTGAAGAAGTGGCTGTGACTGTCCATGTGGGTAGTTTTCCTGAACTTGGTTCCCAGTTGGAATTTCTTGGACCGCTGAATTGCTTTAGAAGACCCCTAATGTCAGTTGGGTGCAATCTGTCAGTAGAACCTGTTGCTTGTAATAGTTCATCTTTGTTACCAGTCGGAGTGCTGTGTCTCTGGTTCCTTAGGTGAGTGACCCTGTATATTTTAAAGGTTTAACCTTTTTCTTGATTGTGTTTTTCAGCCTATGCAGCTCCTAACACCAGAGCTGCCGTACCAAACAGATTCTTTTATCCTGTTAAGAGAGAGTGTTCTTCAGGATGTGCATTTGGCTTGAAATATGAAGTGCTAAAGGTCTCTTTATGCTACGATTATAATTTTGGGACAGCATATCACAATGGTAGTATTGATTTGATTTTTTTTTTTTTTTTTCTTTAAGGAATTGTTTTCTCTGCAGATGAGGCCTATTTGTACTGCAGAATAGTTTGGGGTTTTTTTCCTTTTGTCTTAATCGGAAGGGAAAACTGTAAAATCGGTGTCATCTTTGCCTCTCTTCTGCACTATTGATTGTCACAGACCTTGAGCTTGACAGATGCATGTAATGTTCAGGTTATCCATAACCCAGATCTGTGCCTCTGTTAGTGGAAATATCAAGAACATCCAGTAAGATCACCCTTGATCTTTAGCACTGTAACTTAGTTGTCTTCAAGAAAACAAACAAAGAAATCATAAAAGAAAATAAACATACAAAAAAGGTTACCTTGACTTCCTGATCCTTTCTTTGTTTTCTCACTGCAAATGGGGACTGGGCCCTTCAAAACTGAAAGAGGGTCGAACTTTCAAGAATGATGTTCCTATAACTTGTCTTTTCATTATAACCTGTTACTGGATAGCTAAGAGTCCCCTTTGACTAACTTTGAGAGAGAAGCAACAAGATTTCTGCTAAGTGGCAGAAATGGCTTAAATAAAATATGAAACACTACGTGCATTAGTCCAGGATAAGCAAGGTGATGGGCTATGCCCACTGAAGTTATTGTAAGGGTTGGAAAATGAAGATGAGAGAGTTCCAGGGAAGAAAAAAATTGCTCCTGAAGAAATAGGCTTCATGAGTTTCAGCCCTCGGGGAATGACATATTTTAAAAAATGCATCTGTTCCTGCCCCTCCCCCTCATAAAAATGAATGGTAAAGTAAATAAAAATGTGATTACTTACCTCTACCTTGGGTGTTCCTTCCTGATGTACAAAAAGCAGAGCCGGAAAATAAGTCAGTGTTTTTTAATGATGGAACAAGATGCAATGAGGTTGGGTGTCATCTTTGTGTATGTTCAAAGATGAGTGTGACAGAGGTATATGTAGATGTATATGCCTGTGCACACGTATATATGTAGACACGTATATATTTCCCTTCTGGGACTTCCATTTGGAAATGGTGACATTCCTGAGATATTATGCAGCCCTTTCAAGTTGAGAATAATTATACAGCAGTGTATGGATCTGAGATTTTTGTTAGAAGTCTGTCTGATGAGATGTTTCCAGTTGGTTGCTTGAGAGGATGGTAAATCCTCTGTTCATACTAAAGCACGTGCCTGTGCTCCCTCCATCACGTGCTGGGATGGGAGTTCTTGAAACTTGTCCTGACCTCCCCTGCACACATTCAAGCTGATGGCAGAGACAGCTTTTCCACCTCCAGCCTGAGCTGTCCCCAGCTAGCAAGGGTGATTTGGAGACAGCCAGCAATAAGGACATGTGTACACATTTTGGAGTATGTCATTGGCATGACTGGATCACTCTTAGGGGATGGATTTACCTCCTTGGCACATCCAGACTGTGTGGGAAGGGGCTCCTGGGCGTTCGGGATATAGGAGATGTGACTGTTGAAACCCTTGAATGATAACAATTAATAGAAATGTGGAGATTTTTTTTTTTTTTTAAAAAAAGTCTGAAATTTGGTATAAGAATTGGTGCATGCTGCCCTAAAATCCTTTGGTTTTTTTTTTTGATGTTCCCCCTCCCCCATGAACTCACCTTTGGACTTGAATGTCAGCTTTCTAGGTTGTGACTGGAATATTTTCCTCTAGAATGAAAGAATGCCATGTGGAGAATATGCATTCTCACTTGTTCTTTTATTTTTAAGAAGCAACGCCAAAACTGAGCTAAAAGTACATCTGATTAATCCAGAAAAAGGTTCATAAGGCGGGAGAGAGAATTGGAACAGAAGTGGCAGACAGAGGACATTCTTGCTGCTGAGTGCTAGCTTCATGTGGCCGGAGACTTCATGTAGTAGATACAGACAAGAAAGAGTACATCTCAGGCAAACAGCTGAGGGAATTCAAATATCCATCCCCTCTAGTATAATATTTATTGCCACTTCTTTCCTGCTTCCCCGCCACAACCTCCCACCCTCTTTTCTTGGCCAGCTCTGGTATCTCAAATGAAAAGCAACCTTAAACGCTTCTCATAACTATTTATGGATGTTGGGTTCAGCTAATCTGTGTGCTTGGTAAGATTAATTCCCAAGGTTTCTCATGGGTGTCTTTATTTTCTGATGTCTGTCAGTTTCTCTTCTATACATGCAGTATCTGGACTCTGGAGATGCAGGTAGATTCACTGTTTCCTTCCAGCTCTGCTGAAGAAAAGCTGGTAACTTTTTTCTGCTTAGTCTAAGATATACTATGTCTCTTCTGGTGGTCAGGGTCTGAACTTGGAAATTCCTAGCTATATTTCCCTGTCCTTCTGTATGTTTCTGTCTCCTTCCCTGTTTGTGTACCTTCTTACTTGTGTATATGAGTGTGAAAGCAGTGTTTGAATTGATCAACAGAATGAGCAGGGGAAGCGGTGATTTCATGAACTTGCTGGAAAATCTTAGTTTTACTCATAGCAAGAGGTCCCCACCCAGCTGGGGAGGCCTGTGCAGCTCCGTGCCGGTGGCTGCGCCAGGCTTGCTCCTCTGAGCTGGCCTTTGTTGAAATCAAAACTTAACTCAGCCTTTAAGCATGATGTGTATGGTTTCCATGTGGTTTCTGTTCATACTGTGCTGTAAGTCCACCACTGTGTGTCCAGCTTTTTAGATGAGAGATAATTGCTTTATGTTTATTTTATTTTTTTTCTTCCACTTCCTGCATGCATTGGTCATAAATCCTAGTCAAAGGTCTGGCAATAACTTGTTAATGCAAACATGAGACACACGGTTGTTCGAGTCTGCCCAGCTTCCACTTTTGTAATGGATTTTGTATCTAGACACAAGGGATGTGTATGTGCAGCGATCCATCCCTCCCCCTCCTTCCTTGCCTATCGTTGGCTGCTCTTTGCACTGTTCCAGTGCCAGAAAGGGAGGAGAGATGGACTCTAGAGGGCTAAACCCTCCACAGCGCTTAGCTGGAAGGTACTTGGATATTACAGTGATGCTGTCTAGAAGGTCTTTTGATGAAGATCTTGGCAATGCGTGTTTTCTAACCTGGGTTATGTTAAGAGACGCTTGGCTTATTCCAAAATAATTTTGGAGAACTTCTGTTCAGGCTGACAGCGCTGAAACACTTCTGCTGTGTTTCTGTGAGGTTGTTGTGGATGAGATTTTGTACCTGCAATGTTTACCAAGCTTTTCTAACATTATTCTGATATGTGTGTTGGTATTATGTTGTTGTTGGTGGTGGTTTTTTTGGGGGGATGATACAGCATTCTTCAGAGTGGAAGGTAATATCCATCAAATTTTTTACAGACAGTGAAGAAAGCCTGTTGCTGCTGGCTGTGATTATAGGCTACAGCCAGCATAATGGAATAGGAGCTTTTAGGGTAGGGCAAGTTGAAGCAAATGAAATGGAAACTTCCTTATTTTTGTAGGGGTGTTAGCCACAGAGCTTAATGATAAAGTTTGACCTTTTTGCCTTCAGAAAGCAAGCCTGGCTGGTGCTAGGAAACTCCTGATTCCTGCAGAAGCCCCGTGTGATTTCGGTAAGCAGCAGGCTAGATTGGAAGGGCTCACCTTCTCCATTTCCACCTCTCAAGCCTTGCGTGGTTTTGGCATTGCTGCCGCTGCTTGAACCTTCCCTGCCCATGCCTTGTATCCTCCCAAATCATAATAAATCTCTTGGCTCTTCTGTTCTGTAACATAAGATGGCATTTAGGTGAGGAGAAAACATACAAATAAGCTCTGTGATCTGCTCACTGCATCTGTGATCGCTCCTTGGGCCAAGCAAGACGTGAGGAATTCCCTCCTGTCGTCACTGCCGCTCTGGCATGGCTTCACAACAGACCTCCTCATTGGAGTGGTTTTAGTTTGGAAGAAGGCTGTTGTTGAGACTGGTTTCCTAAAGCAGTGGAACAAATGGCAAACCAACTGCATCATTAGAGTGCCCTTGGTGTTTTTGGCCGGAACTGGCTGTCGAGGGTGTGGGGAATTGTATGAATGGTCATGACAGTAACTGAGAGGAGCTCTGGCTGTTCCCGTAGTAGTCACAAAGCTCATGCTGTCTACAGCTGACCACATATCCTTGTGCTGTCCTCCTGCTCTCTATCAAATACTGAAATACAGAGTTTGAAATGTGTTGTAGCAATTCCACCCAGTTCCCAGGGGAGGGCTGGGAGAGGCCCTGGGCGCTTCTCTGGGCTTGTTTGTTTAGATGGAGCTGGCAAAGCTCTCTGTGGCCAAGCTGGGCTTATCCAGAAACCTCGTGTTGCGGGTGGCTATGAGTCATGGTCTAGCTGGCTGCTGAAATGGCACTGCGGGGACAAGTACAAGTTAGATTTATTGTGACAATATTCTCCCCCCTCATATTTGCCCATACCTGTTTTTGTGTGCTGGTGGGAGGATTTCAGTGGTCCCACCTGGTGCTGCCCCAGGGCTTGTCCTGTTCTCTGCGTCTTCTCTGTCCCAGCTGCCTGAACTTCCATGCAAGAGACAAAGTGGTGGGTGTGCAGTAGTTATTTTCAGTGTTGATAGGGATTTATGCTCACTTCACTGGCATTGTACTGGGATGCAGTGAGCTGGTCTGTCTCACTGATTTTTGACCCTCCTGGCGGAAGGTCAGAAACCTGATTAACAGCTGTATAGCTCAGTGGTAGAATAAGACAAGGAAGACAAAGTCAGTTATGGGAGGTACAAGATTGTTAGTGTGACAGCACCTGATGATCATGTGGGAGTGAGAAGACTGAACGAACCGTCTTATGATTTGCTTTGAGAGCTGATTTTTTAATTTTTTCTTTTCCCCTTCCTGAACAGTAGTGAGGTTTTTGCTGTTTGCAGAAAGAGTAATTGAGTATATGGAGGCAAGCAGTGCGAAAGATAGGAGGTGGAAAACAGCAGGGCTGGGGGCGGTTATTTGGATGTAAAGGGTTTAGAGTCAATTTCTAAAAACTGCTGGTTAATGCAGCTTCTTGACTCTTTGTGGCCGTTTGGCTGCGTCTACACCAGAGCTACTTTTCAAAGACCCACGGCCTTGAATACATTCAGTAGCATGACTTTTACAGAAGGTGGATTGTTGGGTTTTGTGTTATTAAGTAACATCTCAAACAATTTAATTGCACCTGTATGAAGTTCTGTTTTTGAACCTTGTCACCCTTTCCCTAAACCACCTTGCTTATCTTGCAATCTAAGCTGTAAAGGTCTTTATTGTGGGGATCCCCTTTTTTCTTATCATCTTTATGAGGCTAATATATATTGGGGGGTTGATTTCCTGCCCCACCTCCCCTCTTCCACAGGGCTGACCTGAAGTACTTTTGTGATTACAAAGTGATTTTGAGACAAACTTCTGTTATAGGGAGGGGAATGTGTCAGAGCTCAAAGTGATTTTTAAAATCAAACAAAAAAAAGCATATACCAGCAGATTAAAGAAAACAAGCAAAAATGAATTAATTCTGTGATCGCGTTACAAAGTTTAAAAAAAAAAAGGCAAAATAGCAATGTAATTATATAACGCTTCATTCATACAACTCTCTTAAACAGAATGAGGGAACTGTGCATAAATAATAAAAAATTTATATGACAGTATAACTATGTGTGGGAATACTATGACTAGATATTAAATTATTGGTAATAAACGGGGTCTGACGTCTGGTTGAATTACAGGTATTGTAGAAAACTGCTTAAATCTAGGGCAAGCTGAAGGCAGAGTAACAAGGAGCCCGGAGGGCTGCACACTCATGTTTGTGTTAGTGAATTACAACTGCCATACAACGTGTTTCTGTGTTTTGTTTTTCTTCTCCTTCTCCTTTATTTGTATTGGTGTTTTACCAACCTATAGAGACTTTTTTTTTTTAAAGTACATCTCTAAACGAGCTTAATACAACTTGCCTCAGTATTAGCTTTGTGAGTTTAAAGTGGCTTTTGGTGTTGATGGTCCTGCAGAGAGAAATGAGGCACGCTTTTCAGCATCACCCTGTTGTTGCTTGAGAACGAAGTTAAACCGGTAATAAAATAACCCTACAAGAAAATCTACTCAGTGCTTGGTAGCAGCAACAAAAGTGAGCAGGGCAGTAGGAAAGATGAAGTAAGGAATGGACTGGCAAACAGGGTATGCCATTTGGAGCATTTTGTTTCCTGTGTTAGGGAGATTGTGGGGTTATAAAAGTCCATCTGCTGAATGCAGTGAGGGTCCTGAATGTGCAGGATGGTGCGTGGTGTTTCAGAATCTCAATCAATTCAATTTGGTGTAATCCCCTTTCTTTAGGGTTACTTACGTTACATCCTCATGTGCTCACAATCATGAGTATACTCATTGTATAGATATTATTTTAAAACACATTAAAGCCATCATTGTTCAGTCAAACAGGGGAGGGACAAGGCACTTGAGAATTTGCCTTTTTTCATTTGAATTTAAGGCTTCAGCTTTAAAATGTTATTGTAAAAGTAATGTGAAATTTTATTTAAGCCCTGGTAAGATTGTTCAGCAAATGTCAAATGTCTTCATAACCGATAGTACAAAATGAGTGAGGTGGTGGTGGGGGAATGAATGGCAGAAAAGTTGCTGTTCAGACCATGGATGAGTGTGCACGTCTGCTCACATTTCAAGGTTAAGGCATGATGTTTCAGTAAGGTGTCCAAAACCATTGTTACTATAGTGTGTGCATCTGTTCTTAAACCTCAATATGGTTTAAAATCAGCTAGTAAACACGTATATTGTTGACATTAAATATTTAATGAGAGAATGCTGCTTTGTATGTGCTGCATCACAGTAGTTCTGAAGTAGGAGTCATGTCTTGGGATTTCATTTTTCTAGCTTGGGAAGGTGTGCGATTTGCCAGGCAGTCTGGCACAGGAAGGTTTCTTGGAACTTACTGTACCCGTGGCCTCTATCTCAACCATCGCATGTGATTTAAGCTTTACATTCAACTAATACTTAGTCATGTTGGTGACAAAAACCATACTGGTGGTGGCAGCAATAGCAGAGTTCTAGCATCGTTGTACCATAGGGCTTTGAGAGGTGCAGATGCAGTTTTCTAGAGATGGAGATGGTACTGTGCAGCTGCAGGGTGCCTTCTGCACAGTGTGTGCTGGCTTTGCATAGAAAGTTTCTGGGAGTTTTATTTTGATTTCTTAGTGGGTGGTGGCATTTGAAGAACACAAGAATGCAATCCTTCTGTCCAGTGGAGCTTTGGTAATTACTCCTCCCCGCACTTGAGCTTCAATAACTGAGCCCAGTGTTTTCCATTTGACCTGGCAGAAGCCTGCAAAGGATACACACAGAAAGCTTGCTGAAAATTTCTTGAAAACAAGTGAGGGTGTAAACACGCGACCTTTTGCTGGCTGGCGAAATTGAATCAGTTACTACCCGTCAGCTGCTTACCACTGCCTAGTCCTCTTCCCACTCTGCTGAAGATAGAGTTTGTGTGAGCTTTCCTTAGATAGTGTGGAGCTGAGTGAGGTACCTGCTAACCCAGCTATTGCTTGACCTCTTCAGTTGATGTGTGGTCTGGGCTGGTCCCCAGCCTCTGCTTGGGAATCTGGGCAGGTGGCTTGAGATGGTGCACTTCATTTGGAAAAGGATGTGGAACTATCTTTTCACTGCTGTTGGATCTCTGTTTATAAGTTTGTGTGTATGATTACTTTTGGAGAGGCTGGGGTGGTGGGTTTTTTTGGTGTTTACTTGTGTAGGTGTTTTCTCCTTCTAGGCAACAGTTCAGCTGTATCATGTGCTTTGTCTCTCTTCCACGCTTTTTTCCATCTCTAGCCCCTTGATACACAGAAACGCTGTGCTAAACTGAAGAGCCCTCCTTCTGAGAACTTCAATTCTGCTTCTGTGGCCCTAAGAAAGCAGGTTGATGCTGTTTGTTGCTTTGCTCTTTGTTCTTATCTGATTCCCACTGCCAGTTAGCAGTGCAGTGTGGTGGCTCTGTGTTTCCATAGCTTCTGTGTGATGGTCCTCCGTAAACTGACCTCTGCTTCAGCCTAGCTTAATAATCAGTTATTTTGCAGGTTCCAGTAGGTTCAATATTTAACAAAGGACATGATTTTACCCCATGCTTTTTCTTGCCATGCTAATTAGTGAGGGAGGGGAGAAAGAAGGCCATTAATTTTAACAATAGTTTAAATAATGCACTTCTAGTATCTGACAACTGTGACGCACCGATTTTTTTGTTTGGTTGGTTTTTTTAAATACTGCCTTTGTAGAATATTATACCTACCAAAACATCTCATGTTGGATTATCAATTGAAATATAGTCTCTGTTCCTGTTGCAGTTTTGGCAACCTTGAAAGAACACACAATGATTTGTAATTTGTAGCTGTTAAAAGGAAATCAGTGGCTAAAGGTTGTGAATTAGTGTGTGAACTTCCAGCAGTGAGTGTAGTTTAACTATTAGGACAAATTAACAAGAGGTGTAGTAAGTCTGCACTTAGCTGGAGGCTTTAGAGAGGATTGAGCTGGAGTGTGTTTTCTGTGGGGTTTTTTTTTGGGTGTGGGTTTTTTTTGTCTTTTGTTGAAGGAGTCTTTCATGAAAGTAAAGCCTCATACTGCAGCAGTAGTGGAGTAGCTAATTTTCAGATGGGTTTTCTGTAGTTTGAAACATTTTGAGGCCTGGTTCTGGCGTCGTGCAGGAGAAGGAGTAGTGCGGTGCCCAACCTCATCATGCTGGGCAGCGTGTGGTCCCCATGGGCTGTGGTGCTGCTCCAGCACCTGGGCTGGGTGTGTGCACCTGGGCTCTGTACTGGCTCCTTCACGCCGAGCACAGCCTTCCCATGCTGAGCTCAGCAGGCATGTTTTAGGGTTAGGTTTTTTGACTCTGATAAGAGCAATGGTATTTCGGAAAGAGGAATCATAGAATGGTTTAGGTTGGAAGGAACATTAAAGATCATCCAGATCCACCCCCCCTGCCATGGGCAGGGACACCTCCCAGTAGACCAGGTTGCGCAAAGCCCCATCCAGCCTGGCCTTGAACACTTGGGGCATCCACATGGATGGGGTATCCACAACTTCTCTGGGCAACCTGTTCCAGTGAAGTTACTTGCCTTGAGGTCTTGGCAGGAGACAAATTTCTCCTCTGGGGGTGGAGAGTTTAACTGGAGATGCATATTTATGGACGTGTAACTTTGTCCTCTCTCTGTAATTGCTGTATTTATTCTTAAAAGACTGACTCCAGTCAGCACAAAGAAGTTGAACTTCTCTTACGCGTTTGTGAAAATGTGCTAATGGAGAAGCCACTTGCAGGAAGGCTGTCCCTGAGCTGCCTACGATCAGCTAAGTAATCACAGGGAACTGAGATACTTTTTTTTCTTTTTTTTTTTTTTCCTGCCTAGTTTTAGGGTGGCTCTGATAGTCCAGAAAGCTAAAAGTCAGTAAGAACCTAGGAAAAGACAGCCTGTTTAGCTCAGGGAGCTCCCTACAGTACTCTCACTGTTTGAGAAGGAATGGGGAGATCTGGGGCTCCTAATGCAGGCTTCCTGCAGATCCCTCTTTGCCTGGTGAGCAGAACTGCCCGTCCCCAGTGTGGTGACTGGGGGAAGCCCAAAGGATTTTGTTAACAGTTCCCGCAGAAGGCAAGGCGGCTCTGCACAATGCTGTCCCTCTCTTTGCCCTCTGTGGTTTTAAGTTTTGGAAAAGGATGAATAAAATACATTGTTGCAAACGGGAAGTAGACTGTCTGGGTGGTAGAAATTTAATGCTAATTTTAAAAAAGACTGGTAATAAATATGTATATTTGTGACAGCCCGGTGGCAGTACACAAATAAATAGTGTGCTCTAAATGGTACAGCTGAAGAGTTACTGTCTTCGAGGGTGCTATCTGATTACCCCTATGTCGTCTTGGGGCATTAAAAAAGAAAAGCAAACTTCTAGATGTTTGAGGCTGCAGTTGTTGGTGGCACTCTGCTAACCACTAATGCCTCAGTCATCACTCTGACTCTGCCACTGCTGAAATGCGCCTGCGATAAATTTAGCTGTGATTATCTGCCCTTCTTCTCCCCCAGCGGCAGGAGATGAAGGTTTTAGCTTTCAGGATGAAGGCCGTGGTTGAAGCACAAGCTGGTAGCTGTGTCCTCGGCAAAGGTATGAAGGCTTTGGCAAGCAGCAGGCTGTGTGCCTGCTCCAGAGCTGCTCTCCAGGCTTCCTCGTGCACAGTCCTTCCCCTCTGCTCAGCCTGAGGCAAAGCCCAACACCCAGCTTGGTCTGTGTGGGGAGAGCTGGGAGGTTTGGCTTAGTGAGGTCTGTTACCCTTCAAAGTGTGTGTATATATAGGCCATAGAATCATCGAATGGTTAGAGTTGGAAGGGCCCTTGAAGATCAGCTCATTCCAAGCCCCGGGCCATGGGCAGGGACACCTCCCACTAGACCAGGTTGCTCAAAGCCCCATCCAGCCTGGTCTTGAACACCTCCAGGGATGGGGCATCCACAACTTCCCTGGGCAACCTGTTCCAGTGCCTCACCACCCTCACAGTAAAGAATTTCATTCTAGTATCTAATCTAAATCTCCCCTCTTCCAATTTAAAACTGTTACCCTTTGTCCTGTCACTACACCTCCTGACAAAGAGTCCCTCTCCAGCTCTCCTGTAGGCTCCCTTCAGGTATTGGTCGTGTGTATACATATGTATAGGGAGTGGAGGGTTGCATCTAGAGCTTTTACTCCTTTCTTATCCCATTTTGTGGTACATAAAGTTAGAAGGTGGTTAGTACTTTGCGGCTGTAGCTGGTGAACAGGGAAGAAGAGACTCTTTGCATATAGGAGCTGTCTCCTCCTGTGGGACTCCGAGTATTTGGTATATTGACTTACAAGCTTTAGAGTGCTCTGGATCACTGTGCTGTTGACAGGACTGTTTTTATTCTTTATTGGTGTGCACCCTGGCCAGAGTTTGTGAGCAGAAGCATGTTTAACTAACATAAGCCAAATGGATACTTATGGAATTGTGCTCAAAATTAAATCAATCTATACAACTGCAATTAATGAAATCCTGTAGGTTTCCTGTTCCTCCTGCCTACATCTTCTAGTTTGAAAAAAATGTATCGGAAGATACTTTCTAAGGAAAAATCTCTGTACAACATAGAAGGAAGTTTTGAGATATTTCTGTTTGTGGAGGCACAAACTGATATTTACAAAATGAGCATCAGGAAAAGGTAAAAATAAATTGCTTTACTCGTATACTTGTTTAAGCTATTGCTTCCCAAGCTTTGGATTGCATCCTAGCACATTGAGGTTGGGGGAGCGAGGTGTGGTTTTGGGGCAGTGCCTTTTCCTGATGCGGCAGAGTGTGCTGAGGGGGCAGCGCTTCTGTCCTGGGTGGAGCTGCCCACCAGCAGCTCTCACGGGCACTTGGCTACCGGCCTGACCCCAGGCTCTTCAGTCTGTCCCACTGCAGCAGGGCAATGCCTGCTGCCAGGGCAAGTGGTATTGAGAACTGCCAGTCACCAGGATGGCTGCTTGGAGGGGCCAGGGTGGCCAAAGCGGTGGTCCCTCTCCTGTGCTTGGGCTTGCACACTGCCACTTGGGGCTCAGCGCAGGGCTCCTGCTGAAAGACACAGTTTTCCCCCCAGCATACAAGCAAACAAATGTTGAGCCCTGCAGCTGTCATAAATTGCTCGGGATTTGTTTTTATAAAGATGCCCAAGAATGGGAGGAATGCCGTTTCAGAAGGTGTGCGCAACATCTTAAATCAGAAGCAAAATGCAGAAGGCTTCCACATCTCCTGTGGACCTGCTGTCACCCCTCTGGGCTGCTGGAAACAGGTGGCCCAGGATGTTCTGTGAAAGGGGGGTGCTGGTTGTGTGCTGTGGTTGAATTTCACAGATATCACTAAAATGTGAACACCACATTCTGGAAGAATAATGTGCTCCGCAAGTATTCTCAGTATTTACGTTCAAAATACTCCCTTTGGTATCTAAACAATCGAAAAAAGGATACCCCCACCCCAGAGATAAAAGAGTAACTTTGAGAAAGAGTGACTAAACTTGTGGAGGTTCTTGAAAGGTGTTACCTACAGTTGCTGCTGTGACTTCTTTTGCAGGATGAGTCAGTCTGTTATTTGCAGCAGCCACAGACATGCTGTTTTACAAGAACTGTGTGTGTGGAGGGCAGCACGGCTGAAGCACTGCATACTGGAAGGGGTTGGTGTTGGAGCTGCCTCTCAGTGTGAGCACTGAGAGAGTATCTGTGTGTTACCTGTACTGCAGCACTCCAACAGCTGCCATGCTCAAATCCATGCTCCTCTTCCACGGTAGCGAGGGCAGTTACTGTGCTGCTAATTCCCTTTTCAGCAGAAAGATTTGTGCTGACATGAGGTTGCTGCGTGAAAGGAGGTTTTAGTAGAAATGCTAAAAAGTCTTTTGTTACCCATCTGCAATTACTGTTGCTGTGGGTATCCTGGAAGTAGGGGTTAAACTAATGACCAGTTTTCATCAAAATGCAACAGGCCCTCGAAAAATTACTTTCTGTTTAGGTTCCTGTCATTGCCTGCTCAGCATCCTTCTTTTTAGCATTGCCCTCTAGGCTGTCTTATTTGCTTGCTCAAGCAAGTGTTGTGTGGTCTGCTAATTCAAAACATGTTTGTCAGGCCAGAGAAAAAAAGCGTCCTGTCATATTGTTGTGGTGAAATAAAACATCCTGAATAAAAATACGGGGTGTTAACATCCCACAGCATGAGAAGCACTTAACTAGAAGCTCATTATAACAGTGTTATGAAGGGTAGGGCTAGAGAGGTAGAGCAGGAACCCTGCAGAAGAGTGGGCTGTTCCTTTAGGAAGGAGACAGCTCTTGGCTCATTCATGGTAGAGAAGGAAGGTGAAGGAGGAGCTCTGTATCTCCTTGTTCTACTCCCATAAGAAATCATCTAGCTTGTTTTTTTTCTCCTCCATAAAACAAACCTTTCTGTGCAGAGAAGTCTGGAAGGGTGGAAGTTCACAGCAGGGTTAACCAGGGGCTACTTGGAACAAAGCTAGAAAGAGGGAGGCTGTGAAAAAGAACCAGTTTCCTCTTCCCAGAGTCAAGGCATTCAAGACTCTTGGAAGGCTCCCAGAAGGCAAAGAAGTAATGGAAACCAGTATCATTCTAGACTGCCTTGCATAGAGGGGATTTTATAATTAAAGGGTGTTTCCATCTGCTCCTATTGTTGGTTGCCTCTGTGAACTTAAATTTCACTTTAAACCTGGTGCCGACTTCATACTGGGGCCGAAATATCACATGCTGGGGCTGTGATAGAGAAGTCATCTTAAGTATTTATGAGCTCACCTTCAAATACAGTTCTCTGTTGTTCCCTCCCTGCCCTTTTTGCCTTTTTCCCCCACCTCTAAGCTTTTTCACTTTCCCATTCCCTACTGAGTGGACTGAGCTACTGATCAGTGGTGTTTCATGTATGAAGTGTGACATTCAGATCTTCTCATCTAAACGGACTGAGTTGCCATCTAAGCTCCAGTCCTTCTGAAAACTGTTAAAGTAAGTTTGTCATGTGTTGAGCCAAGCTTTGTTCTTCTTCATGCTTTGTAATACATGGGCAAGCATAAAACCATGTGATTTCTACTAGGCCTCACTCTACTTCTGTCTTCCCTCTGTAGATTCAGCTGGTCTGTTTGGCTGGTCTTTTTTTATCTTACATGATGATAAGAAGACTAGGCAGCCAGCCAGCTGCTGTTGAACTATAATAGAGCCAGTGGTATGTACAAAATTTGATTACTGCTGTCAACACCAGACTGAATAAAAGAGAGCACATACTCCGGTCAGAGAGCTGCTAAATAAATGGCCCATTGAATTCAGTAGTAGTAGGAATAAGACCATCATCTTCTCCTAATGAATGAAGTGGTTTATGGGTATAGAGTGTGCTAGTGTGTTGAACTCTTGAGTTTGTTTAAAGCAAAAAAATCCTCTTTTGCCTTCTTCGAAGATCGTTCTCCAAAAAAGCTTCTATTTCTCTCTTGCTTATCAACTATTGTGGTTGATGCTGATTTTACACCCAGTGCTAGCAGATTTTAGCTTAAAATATTCCTGCCATCCTAGAGGTAACTTCCTTGCAGATAGGTTCTGACATGAAACAAATTAATGTTAGCATTTAGGCAAGAGATGAACTATGTTTAAATTACACCATCCCCCCTTTACTATTAGGTTAATAAATATTCCCAGTGTACGTTTTTATTGAAATGTTGGATTTTCAAAATAAAACTTCTGTTAGATAAAAGTGGTTTTTCTAATGTACATGATGCAGTTGCTGATGGCAGGTAGAGCTTGAGAGCTGAGGTTCTCTGGAAGCGATCTAGTGAATGAGTGGTTTCCCTTAGCTGCTCCAGTATCTTCGTGCTGAAGTTCAAGAGAGAGAGATTGGTGTTTCTATAACTGCTCTCACTGACCGCACACCCTTTCTTGATTGAGGAGTGGGAAACCCATAAGTCTTGTAACAAACTACGGAACTCCTGAAACTTGTAGGGATCCTTCAGTCTTGGCAAGTGTCTGACGGAGAGAGTCTTAATTCAATTGTGTATGAGCCTTACCTTGGAGTGGCAGGGACCAAGGTGAGATGAGGTATTGGAGCAATAGACAGGCGCTCGTAGGGAATGCAGACCGGTCTCGTCAAGACCTGAAAAAAAGGGAGCTCAATTGTTGCTGGTAAGAGTTCTGGCGTACGTGCATGGTTACCCGCTAATTGTCATCATATGCTCAGAAGAGTTGGCAGCGGCTTTTTGTTTTGTGCTTGTGAAGTGCTTGGCACAGTAAGGTTTATGTTTGTATTTGCTATATACTTCATTGTAGTCTGTTTCTAGAATAGAAATCCTCGCTTTAGAACTTAATTACCTTTCCACATTGCTCTTGTTTGCGTGGTCCACAGGAATGTTTGGATACAAATGTCTGATCTAGCCCTCTGAATGTATGGTTGTTTTTATTCATGGAAACAAAACTCCTTTTGTGTGAGTCTTTCAGGCTTCAACTTTGGGAATTCTTAAAATTGGAAAAAACCCCTCCAACCCACAAAACAAAGTATGACCAACTCATGCCCCTGATAAAATTTGAAGAAAAATCTTATCTTGATCCCCCTCAATAGTGTCTGTCTGGTACGTGACACAGTAAACTGTCCCAGCTGAATATTAATGAAGAGATGAGAGCTATAATTAGAACAGTTGTCTGATAGCATAATACAATGAGACAGATGAATGAAATAGCATCTGTCTTTCTGCTTTTGAAATGAATTCTCCTGTGTACAACTCTTCTCTAGTTGTAGTTCCTGTGCTTCTGTGTTAATCTCCTCTTGCATTACTGTTTTTGTCACTATTGGAATTCTTTACCTTTCGGTATCCTAAAGCGTGTATTCCAGAATCACACGTCTTTCAGAAGTACAGAATTCAGAGGTCTCTCAATTTGATTATAAAGTCGGCAACAGGATGTTGAAGGTCGAGGGACTGGATTCGCCTTCTGTATCAGTGATAAACACAGTTTAAAGGCCCACTTGCAAAATAACTCTGATGCTATCATAGCCTTTCATTATTAACCTTCTGCTTTACTGGACTGTGATCTCTCTTGTTTGGAATTCCTGCGCAGTGGAAATGGCATGCCTAATCTGAGTTTGTAATTTTAACATGGAGGCTTATTCGTAGAATTCCCTTTTTCGTGCTGCAATCTTGTGTTAAAATTTTCTTGTGCTCTTTTGAAAGGTCATTAAAAGATGCGGATGCTCGCCTTGCAGAGTTGTTCTGATTTCACGTTCTACCGGACATGTGGAAAAAGTGTTATGGTAATATTGCAAGCTTTTTGCAGAGTAAATGCTAAAAAGTTAGGACTTTTAAAATTAGCATGTATTTGACCAGAGAGGTTGATTTGAACAGAAGAGGAATATTGCCACCTCCTTTCCTGTTTTCTGTATGTAGAAATTAACTATCTGGTGCTTTGGAAGCTGGAGTGTCCTCCTGTTTTCATAAGGAGTAGCAAAGCAGTGTATTCATCTGTTTCTAAAGAGGAAAAAAAAAATCTTAATTAGCTTGAAGTCCGTTACTTGTTTACGTGCAGCCTCTTAAAAGGTTTGTTTCCTGAATGGTTTTGTCAGTCACTGTGTGGCTGAAAAGTGTCGAACCCTCTGAGGAAAACCAGTGCTTCCCTCCCCCTCGAATCCCGGCATGCAGTTCTTGTGTGGGTACTAGCGTGTACTTCCTCTGCATCTTCACTTTCCTGTTTTTCAAAGAGTGAGCTTGATCATGAGCGTTCAAACAGCCAAAAAAGTTGTGTGGAAAAAGTACAAGGTTGCTGCGCCTCAGGACACCGCCGGGCAGACCTGTTGCTCTCCACCGGGTGAGTGCGTGCTTACTTCATGTTTTCAAGGCTGTGGTGGGTAAAAAGGATCCAGCTGTGTGGGTCTGGTTTTATCTTCTACACCTGATGCAAGCTGCTTTTCTTAACTTGGTTCAAGTTTGCTGGCTCTAACAGAGGCAGGTCGTGGAAGGCATGGCAGGAAACAGCTCAGGGAAAAAAGGCTGTTTTCTGTGGCGCTGCTCCACTGCAAGCGAAGGCTGTGCGAGCCCCGGCTGCGTCACACCTGCAGCCGCAAGATCCTCTCGGTAACGCTTGTGTCGTGGGCTTCCTTCTCACCTATAACATGTTAACTTTTTCTTGGGGTAAGTTTTATTGCTCTTCTGTCTGATTGAAAGGCTTAATATCCCTAGATTTCTTAAACTCTGCATGAAGTTATGGTGATCTCAGTGTTCAGTGGTGTTTTGGTTCTCTCCAGTTCTACTTACTGCGTCTTCTTTGGCTTTTGAATGTACACACTTATAGCAGTGTTCTCCCTTTGCACTTTTACTTTTAATGCACTTTGGTGGTATCTCCAGGGAGCAATATTTCCTGTAATTCGGAAAGAATACATTCTGGGGAGGTGTGCTTTGGAGGAGGAGAAATTGGGGATGTTTCTTTTTCCTTTTCTTTCTGCCATCCTTTCCTACCCATCCCCAATGAAATCTCATGGATCAACTATTCCACTGTTTTGTGACAAGGGCGGAGTAATATAGATTGCTATGGAAAAGGCATTTTGATGATTCCTAGTACCTGTGAATATACTTTTTAGATACAGTAATTAAAGATGGGGGATGATTATTTTGAGAATTGGTGTTAGAACTTCATGGATGTAGAACCTGCGGATCGGTAGAGAATTTGGTCCATTTGACTTGACTTTTGATGTGGGGTTGGTGTGTGTGTGTGGTTTTTTTTTTT
>VXAK01007467.1:38570-75930 GCA_013399435.1 Arenaria interpres
TTTTTTTTTTTTTTTTTTTTTTTGCAAAGCTGGAGTCTGAATATGGGTTTTTAGAAAGAAACAAAAATCATCTTAAGACTTAGCAATGTAATAGCTAACTTTAGAATAAAATGATGGGCTGGGACTCTGATCGCACATAGGTTTGCTTCTAGAACAATGAGGTGGATTTGGATATATGCCAGTTTAGTTGAGAGCAGAAACTTTTCCTTTATGGCCTGGTCCGAACACTGTTAAAACTGACAAGAAATCTCAAGAAAACTCTGTACTGGGAGTGGAGTTGCTTTTGATTGACTCTGGAGAGAGCTCACTAAATTACAGGTCGGAGAGAGCTGGTGTTCTTCAAAATCTGCGTGTATTCAATCAGCTAATGAGGTGCAGCTGCAGTTGATAACTCTTGGAAAGTTAGGAGAAAAGCAGTTTGCTTGGCTTTTAACATGGGCCATTGTTCAGGGAAAGTGTTTCTTCTGGCTCTGTGAGTATCAGTGTGGGTTTTTTTGAACTATTTCTTGTTTTTTTTTTTTCCTTTTTTATCATTGTATTTTTAGAAGAGCATAAACTTGGGGCAAGTGTTATAACCAGCCATGCAATTAACTGGGAATGCTGCAGTTGTGAAACCTCTACAGTGTCCATCTGTGGGATAATAGAGGGAAAGTCAATCTTTTTGAGGTTTTTGGTCTCAGTCCTTCACGTGTTTTTAATGTGTAACTGCCAGTGTGTGTAGCAGATAATGTTTAGTGGTGTTTGTGTGTCTGATGGTGCCTGCCCTAACTGGGGCAAGGCTAAGGTGTAAATCTCCTGGCTCAGTAGCTCAGGTGTTTCATATGATTGAGTAGAGAGAGCTTAGTGACTGTTTCTTAAGGCCTGTTTAACTCGCTATGCCCTGGGAGCCCTCTGTTTTTAAAAGCTTGTATATCATTGTTGGTATATTGCAATTATAATTTTTCTTAATCAAGTAGTGGGATTTTTCCAGGAAATTCCTGGCGTTATAGTGTTCCTAACTCTTCATAAAGTGTGGGACTGTAGATTTGCTTTCCAGGAGAGTGGCAGTCTCACTGTTGTCTGCCCACACTCTCTTTTTTTTTTTTTTTTTTTTCCACTATGTATTTGGAGACTCTGAGGGACTTGAGGCTTTGGACAGTTCTTAGAAGGGCTTGTCTCGGAAATGCACGGAGAAGAGGAGAGCAAAAAAAAAAAAATAAATCTGAAAAAAGGCAGAAGGTGAGAAGGGAGAACAAGAGAGAGAAAAACCAAAGGTAAAATAAATTAAATCTGGGATAAGGGGGAAAAGCCTTTCTCTGAGAGGACAGAATTTTCAGTGATGCCATACTGGAAATATTCAAGCAGGAAAAAAATGGGTGGGGAAGTTGGGAGTGGTATGTGTGTGTAATCGTTTCTTCTTCATGTCCTTGGCTTTTCACATAAATCCAGAATGTAAATAACAGAGACACAAGTTTAGGAAGCACCTTGTGTGCAGCTCTCTGGCTAGAAGGTTTAGGGGTGATTTATTTACCTGTAAACGTTGCCGTGCTGGCAGAGGTGTAGCTTTGATTTTGTTGGTCAGATGCTTGTTGTGAGAATTGGTGGGGACTGGAGGATGGGAGGTTGAAGCTTATATCTGATAAAATACGTGAATGTAAATGAATTAGTTCAGGTGAAGCCAAAATGGATAAGACTCCTCTACCCTCTGAAGCATAAACATGAGCATGTTCAGTTGGAGATTGGTTAATGGCCTAAAATTTACTGCCCTATAATTTAGGGCATCTAGTGGGATGTCCTTCTTTATAAATGCCTAATGTCTCATAATAACCTTTAAACTCTCAAGTCAGTGACAGGTGCTGGGAGCGTAGTGGCAACTGGGAGGCTGTGTGGTGACTAACTGGAACCAAAGCCGGCTCTTCATCTGGGAGGGGGAAAAAAAGAAGGGATCTCATAGTTTCTTCGCTTGTTCAGACAAGTCGAATCTCTTCTTCATTGCTGTTCCATGTCATGGGAGATAATTTATATTCTTCCAGGAAAACTTTAGAAACTGTTCTAGAAATTTTTACATAGTATTTTTACTTATATATACTCTACTGCTGTAGCAGTACTTGATGTGATTATTTTTTACTTTTTTTTTCTACCTCAATTGCCTCATTACTCAGATGGATGTCACCCTGTCATTTGAGGAGAGGCTACTTACCCTGTATTAAGGAGGTATGAAAAGATGCCAGTTCTGTGAAACCTTATGAAAGTGGTTGCCCTATGGCACTGTTTCTATAAAATGTCAACTCTTGACATGAAAGCAGTCTGCCGTAATTGAATAATCTATGTTAGCATCTTAGCAATATGCTGCTACATGTTATTATGTGTTTTTATACAGTTGTCAACAAAACTAAAAGGGATAGATTTGTATTTTATTGTGTGAGCTAATTGTTGTGCAGCACTCCAGTGATTAAAAGGAGTGTTATTTTTTTTGTAGCAGTAGGAAATAATGCCAGTGACATGACTGAGGCATTTTGCAAACTGATAATTTGAGAGCATGTCTTTTGAAACTCTGCATTTAGCTTCTGTTACCGTTTGGGTCCCCCTTCTTGCTCGGATAGCCTCCCAGGAGCACTAGCCTACCAATGAAGAGCTTCCTTGCAGGTGGGAAGGAATTTATCTGTGTTCCCACAAGATATATGCACTGATAGCAGCCTGAAATCATTTAGTCATGAGACCACAAGTTGTTATAATAGTAAAGATAATATTTGTTGTGTTGTTCATGTTACTGTAAGCCCTGGGTTGGTTAGTTTGCTTAGTAGAGCTGTGCTGGACCTCAAATCTGTTTAATTTGAAACAGCTCTGGCTTTTAAACACATGAAAATGGTGTATTTCTTTTTTGGCAGCAGGTGATCGAGGATGTATTCTGAAATATGGCATAGATGTAGGCGAAATGTGTAAGAACAGATTATGTAGTAATTACATTGTATTAGAATCATAGAATCATAGAATGGGTAGAGTTGGAAGGGACCTTAAAGATCACCTAGTTCCAACCCCCCTACCATGGGCAGGGACACCTCCCACCAGAGCAGGTTACTCAAAGCACCATCCAGCCTGGCCTTGAACACTTCCAGGGATGGGGCATCCACAGCTTCTCTGGGCAACCTGTTCCAGTGCTTCACCACCTTCACGGTAAAGAATTTCGTTCTAATATCTCATCTAAATCTCCCCTCTTCCAATTTAAAACCATTATCCCTTGTCCTGTCAGTACACCTCCTGACAAAGAGTCTCTCTCCGGCTCTCCTGTAGGCTCCCTTCAGATATTGGAAGGCTGCTATGAGGTCTCCCTGAAGCCTTCTCTTCTCCAGGCTGAACAACCCCAGCTCTCTCAGTATGTCATAGGTTCCGAAGGACCTTTTTTTTAAAAAAACCAAACAACTCTTCTTATGTATATTAAACTATTGGATGCAGAAAATATTTTTCTGTTGTCTTGCAGTACGGTCCCTTTTATAAATTGTAGGGGAGCGTTTTGCTGCTGGAAGCAGGCTGTGCCCCTCTGCATTGTGTGGGACGGAGCGGTGCCTGTGACTCACTTCTGCCGTATGGAGAAACCATGTTCCCTCCGGCCGGTGAATAATCTGCCGCTGGTTCACTTTTATGTTTTCACTGAAATGTTCTGACCCTTAACTGGAGGGCTCCATATGCTTCCTGCCCTCGTCCCCAATGAATAGGGCAGGAATTGGCAGTGGCGTAGTCTGCTATGTGACCTAATTTGTGTGGCGTCGGGGTGGAGCGCGCTCTAATCTTCACCCGGCGAGCGGCTGAGAAAGCGAATTGCGGTAATTCCCCAGCTGATCCTTCCAGCGAGTAGAAAGCAAGATTGTGCTGCGGGGGGAAGGAGGTGCCTCGTGCTCCGGCACTTGTTACGTGCTGAGATGAGTTTCCAGCTAAGCGTTCGGAAAAACAGCGAGCAAAACGGTCCGAGGGTTCTCCGCAGAAATTGGGAAACGTGGTGGCTGACTTCTGTGCGGTTCGGGGTGACAGTCGACAGCTTTCCCCTCGTTTCTGCCTGGATCAAACCTGGCACGCAGCAGCGTGCACTGACATCTTGCTGTAATATTTGACAGATAAAAGAGCATTTAGTATCGCTTGTGCAGACGGAAGCAGGATGGTTGTATCTGTCTTGCTAAATTACACTACAGTGTGGATTTTGTACTACAGTTATGAAATATCTCCTCTTTATTGAGATAAAATATTGCTCAGGCTTACCTAACTGTTCTGGATCTGCTTAATTTGAAATTAGAGCCTGAGATATTATAACTTCCCATATAAAGATGCAATGTTCACTTGTACACCTGGGAAGCAGAGGGCTGGGCAGATGCTGGAATTGTGGCCATGTCAAAGATCACTTATTTCCCCTTGTTCTGGTAAACTGGTTACAAGGAGGAGTGCATCAAGTTTATTAGCTATGAGGTTAACTTCTTAAAGAAATAGCATGGGATGACCAGACGGGTCCCTTCCCTGCCTGTCCCCTCTTGTGCTGGTGACTGGTTCCAGCCCAGCGCTTTTGTGGGGCTGCCCCTGAGCTGTCCCCCAACACCGAGGCTACAGGACTGCCTGCCTCGGGTTGGAAAGGAGTATTCTGCTGGGGTACCTGAGCTGGTCGAGAGGAACTTTTAATATCACTTCTTTTTCTCTCAGCTATATATTTTTCCCTGCTAGAATTGTACAGCTCAATCATTTTAAGCTTCAGATTATTTTAAAAGGTTCTTAGCTGGTTTAATACCTTGTAAAGTGAAATATTTTTAAAGCAATTCATAAAACACTCTGGGCAGACCATTGGAATTAACTTCTGCTCCCAGCTCAGCTATAGTAAAATCAATATTTACTTGGCCTGTGTGACCTAAGTCTTTTTATATATAACGAAAACATTTATTTGCACTGCTGCTTTTAAGGTAGCAAAGAGATAGTAAAGTGGATACTTTCTGAAAGTAGAACAATACATCCCCTCTAAAGCTACTTTCTGTCTTGTATGTCCAGTCCATATATAGATTTATGTCAAACTTGTCAGGCACGCCCCTTTCTACAAAGTTAGTTGCCATTTCTCCACTTCTAATATAGAAAGCAAATAAATAAGAATATGATCTTTTAGTTCTGAAATAAGTATAAGGTTGGCATTGAATATTTGAAAACTAATTTATATAACTGAAAGCATCCATTTTATTTTCTCCAATTTTCTGTAATATGTCTTGCATTATATTTTTTGACTGAATAACTTGTTACTAATTCTTGTTGTAGTTTTCCTTTCAGTGCGTAAGTTTTAAGCTTCAGCTTGCTGATGACAATTTGAGATTGAAAATTATATACTGGGATACTTAGCACTGTGTAAAAAAGGCAGCAAATGCTGTCACCTGATGTTTCACCATCATTCCTATATTGGTTGCCATGAAATCTCATGTGAGCATTCCTTATCTAATCTCCAAGCAGTAACTCCAGTAGCTTTAAAAAAAAAAAGTTCCAAGTGTGGGTTACACAGATAACTTTCTTGTGGGGACATGCCTTAACCTTTTGTTTAGTGATCTTGAATGCGTGTAGAGTCTCCCACGATGATCAAGCTTATTTCTCAGTTTATTAAAAGCGGAAGACAATGTTGTTGATGAACTTCAGTATCAAGTGATGACTTACTGATTTTGTGCTTTGCTGTAGTAAGCAAACAGTAAATATTTTGGGCAGTTAAATGGAAGCAAGTATTTTATCCTTTTTGTTTGTGACCTGTGGACAGAACTTATTATACAAAAGTTAATGTTAGCAGCAAGAGTTGTAAGTGCTAATGTCTAGACAGAATTAAAGAAATTGCAGTACACTTCTTGTGTTTTTAGTTAATTCTGATGTAGTTGCATTCCTGTCTTTAATATAGTCAAGTGGAATATTCTTGAAGAGAATCAGTCTGTTATTCCCACTTCAATGCACAGTCCCAGCCTTCCTTTCAGTTTTGAGTAATTTAGCTATCAGTGACTAAGGGAAAAAAGTGCCTGTTTTAACCAAGTCATTTTATTGGCTTTGCAATTGAAAGTGAAACTAAGGTATTGCTGACAATGTAAGGTATGTTTTCATTTGGCAATGGATTAATATCAGAAAACAGTGTTGAATTAATTGTTAGAATCAAATGATTTATAAGTGATAGTGTGCAATACTGTAATACAGTTTTCTTGTACGTAGAACGTCAATCTTGTCTCTCTGGTTTAGGTTTTTTTAATGTATTTGGTGGATTGTTTGGTTTGGGTTTTTTGCGGGTGCTTTATTTTTTTTTTTTTAATAGCAATAAAAATAGCTTGAAGAGATTGCCCTCAGGAGTTGATCTGGAATTATTTTATGGCCAGGTAAACTAGTTTGCTATCTTATCTGACATGCTTCCCTGAACTAAGGGGAAAGATGTTGCTGTGTAATTTGCAGTAACTGCCTCACTGCAGTTAATACTGTCTTTATTGACTCCGCAGAACAGGTTTGCTGTTTGACCCCTGTGGTGTGTTGACCTTGGTGGCTGCCAGATGCCCACCCAGCTGCTCCCTCACTCCCCCCTCAACTGGATGGGGGGAGAAAAGATGGAAAAGCCTTGTGGGTTGGGATAAGGGTTGGGATATCATTTGCCAGTTTAAATCGTGGGCAAAATCATTAACTGTGGGGAAATTGGTTTAATTTATTGCCAATTAAAATAAAATGAGATGGTGAGAAACAAAGACAAAACCTAAACCACCTTCTCCCTACCTCTCCACTTCTTCCCAGGCTCAACTTCACTCTTCCATTCCCAAATCCTTGCCCTCCTGCTCCAGCGGGAATGAAAAAGCCTGGTTATGTAAATTATATCTTCAAATAGAATTAGTTTTTTATTTGTGAGAAAAGCTGGCTTTCCTTGGCAGATGTGTGCAGTCAACCCTCAGTAAGAGCATGAGCTTAAAACCCTATGGTCCAAAAAATTCCAGGTGGTAAAAATGGACTTTTGGTCTGAAACAAACTTAAGTATATCCAAAAATAATTCAAAATCCAAAATGCTTGTGGGAGCAACGTTTGGCTGACAGTGTTTCCTTGTACCTTCTTTTATGGTGTGTGACTCTAAAACCAATGCGAATGAGACCCACGTTGAGGCAAGCAGACTTGCATTAAATATTTGCAGCGTCTTGGAAACGGTCCTGATCAGCTGCTAAGCAAGTGCAATGTTCTGCTGCTCTGTGTGTAAACACTGCTCTTGTTTTTAATGGCATCAGCTGGAGTAGCCTGCAGGAGCAGTAAGACTGGTTTACAGCCAACGTATGCAGAAGTAGCGGCTGTTTTCTAGCCCCTTTAGCTGAAGTCCTGGCATGGGGTTCCTTATTCCTGCCCGCTGCCCGGTTTCTTATCCCCTCTGCAGCATCAACAAAACTGCATGCCTCGAAACTGTCACTTTTCAGAGTGATAAAGGGTGACTAAGGTCACAGTGCAAAACTTATGTGTTCTAATAGCATTATCATAGTGAATATTCTTGAACATTATGCACAGCAGAGTCAGCCCAGGTAAATAATTAGCTATTGTTTTGACAGTGTTAAGGTGCTCTTTAGGTAAGATAGGAGACTATTTGGCTAGCCTAAAAATAGTCACTGTAGCCATCTGGAGAAAAAAACCCAAACAAACCAAAACCCCAAACCAAACAACAGAACCAAACATACCTGAGTGTGTACACAAATTATGAGCTTCTGGAGGAATTAAGGGAAAAAAAAAAAAGTGTTCTTCATCAGGTCAGTAGTTTAGCATGCGGTCCTGCCACAGCTACTGCTTCTAGTCCAATTCAAAATCAAAAGTGGCACTGTGAATAAATCTGTAGCCATCTTATTTTTTCATAGTGTGGTCCGTGGGAGCAGAGCAAAGTTGATGCTAAAGTTGGTAGAAGTTCCTGTAAAATGGCTCAGCCTGCAAAGCAACAGGTGTGGTGGGAAACATTTTACTGGCTTAGCAGTAGCTCTTGAAGACTTCTGAGGCAACTAGATCATTTCTGATTGACTTGTTTTATTATTGACTGCTTTGCAGTGGAAAAGTGCACTCTCATGTCTAATAAATCATGGAAGCTTTTTTCTTGTTTCTGTCTTTGTATATTAATTCTCCTGTTGTGTTCTCATGCCAGCATAAGTGAATTATTGAGCCTTCACCATTGCAAGAAACAAACCAAATGTGCAGTTGAGGAAGAGTTAAAACAAAGTTCCAAAATAGTACCTTATGTTGTCAAAGAATTTTTTTTTTAGAGGGAAGGCTCCCTGCTGTAGGTAAGTGATGCGGTGTGGTTTTTTAACTTCGTACAAGTATATTGCTAATAATGTAGTGGTTTTTGTGTGTGACCTTCATCTTTCCTCTTTTTCTGTTGTGCTTAAATGCCTCTTTGAAGTTCTTTGATAAATATCTTCCATTTCTCAGGCTCTTGTTTCATCCACTCCTTCCTGATGTTACTATAATATGACACTTCTGTATTTATCTCTTGACTCTAAGATTCTTGTGTCTTAACTGGTACTGGTTTTCTGTCTCCATCTTTCCCTCTCCCCAAATTCCTTTCTGCTATCCTGTGGTTTGGAGACTGGCATGATCCAAATGATAAACTTGTAATAGGGTTGAAGGTGATATGATAAATACAGATATCCATGTTTCATCCTTCCTCACTCTTGATCTTTTGTAATTGTTCTTCTCCCAAGAACGAATGTTCTCACGTACTGCTTTCTTGTATGGGTTTTTCCACTCTGCTAAAGGTAGAGAATAAAAGGTAGAAACTCATCCTTTTATGGAAGGTCTCTGGGTTTTCTCCATAATGTTCATGTCCGGGAGGTGCAGGTAGTACAGCTTGGCAGCTGCAGTTCTGGGTCGTCTTCTAATGCACCCTTACTGAGCTCAAATTACACTCTGCATTTGAAGGGTGAGAAGGCTGGTAGTCACCCTTCACAGTCACCCTTCGTAGCTACTCCCTTTTGCAGCCATGTAAAGACTTGAGGAAAAATAGTGAAGCTTTGTGACATGAATGGAAAGAGTGGAACAATGCAACTCTGATTATAGACAAGACTAAAGCTTCTGAGCTTTAGTTTGTTTAGTTTCTGGCAAGTTGTTTCTTTCATTGTGTACTTCTGCAGGACTGGAAGCAAGCCTCTTGCATGCAGAACATTGTAATTAAATGCATCAAAATTCAAACTAGCATAATAGGTTGCTAAGTCAGCTCTTAGTCATGCTAATTTTTTTTGAGAGCAAAAGTCTTCGCATATATTCCTTTTTCTAGCCTCCTTAGAAGTCCTCTCTTTGACACTCTGGTGGTTCTTCCTTTATACTTTTTCATTTCACTCAGTTTTCACTTGTCATCTACAAAATTTGCGGGTTCTGTTTCTGAATAAACAGAAGTCTGCAAAAGTCTTCTTGTGAAGCCGGTCATGCTATTTCATAGTTGGACTAAGAAGATGCTGCAGGATAAAGCCAGAAGCCATATTCTGGTCCATACAGCCTTTTTAGTACTAACAGAGCCCTTCTTTGTCGGGCTGTGTAACTTTGAGGGGGTTGTTAGCAATATTTAGTAGAATAACTGTGTAAAAAAGGGAAGACTGTGTAGCTTCTGGCTGCTTGAGTTACCTTTCAAATGTGAATTTTCATTTTCAAACCTGTTGAACTGTGATAGTGTTTCTTGTGCTGTTTGAGCAAGTAGCAGGTAGGTAGGTGACATTCAAAATGCCTTTGATCCTGCTACACCAGCTCGCAGACGTGTGTGCAAGTTGCAGGAATTCTTTCCTTGCTGCTTTGATGTGGTAGGCTTCAGGAATACTTGGGCTTTGTAAATGATCCTACTTCTGCCACAGGTTGATCGTATGTGTCAACAGTGGACAATCTGAAATATGAACAGTGTTTTGGAGCTTGCTGTGATGCTTCAGACAGCAGTGTGCATGAGTTCATACATCCTTCCATTCATCGTTACTCGTGTTTCCCATTTCCATGCTCCTTTGCAGCTTAAAAAGTCTTATTTCCTTTTTTGTACTGCTGCTTTGTTAGTGTGTTCTGGTTAACAAAATACTCTAAACTTTTAAAGAGTAGCCTTAGTGTAGGGGAAGAGTGGAAAATCAGAAGGGGTAGGTGACATCAAATTAGAGATCTTCAGATGTGAAGAGCTAATCCATATTATGTAAATTAAACTTCTTATAGTGTTGCATTGTGGATTAAAAAGGTTGTGGTGTTTCTTAAAAAAAAAAAACAAAGTGGTTTTGTGATTTAGATTTTGGGACTGTTGTTCAAAGGAATGAGCAGCTGTAGAAAAAAGTCTTGGAATAGCTGTTTAAGCTATTTAAGGCTTTCAACTGTATTTGTATTACAATGGTTTAAGATATGTTAAAGCAGAGCAACTTAAAAGACCTGTGTAGGTGGGAAATGGAATCTGACTAAATTGCAGGCATGATAACATTAAGTGTCACAAGTATTTGGCAATTACAAAGCAGTCAGATGCTGACTTTTTGAACACTTCATGTTTCATATCCTCCTCTCTGCTTGTTTTTGAAGGCAAAAGTGCTAACTATCCCCAGCCAGTTTAATTACCTAATTTTTACCCAGTGTATGCATCTGTGTGTTGCTGCAAATTCACATTGCTGTGAATTTGATTAGGATTAAGAAAAAATGCCTGCCAATGAACCAAAGATGTCACAGAGTATTCCACATCCATTATGCCACTCTTCTGAGCTTAAGCAGGGGGGAGAAACCTTGTTGAAAGGCTAATTCAGGGCTAATGTATACTCAGACAAAGTTCTCTGATCTGTTAGTGCAGTAAGATCATGTGGGGAATGACTGGAGCTGCTACAGGTCTCCTTTTTTTTTTTTTTTAATAAAATATGAAGATGTCAGTATGAGGTGCTCTTGGAATTGATCAAGTGGTAACTCAGAGTGCATCTGCAAAATAAAAAATGAAACGCTAGAGCTTCTTGCAAATTTTATCAATTGTATTGCTCTTAGTTTTGCGCTGTGTAATGCAGGTAGGAATGGCGGAAGTACTGCAGTAGCTTGTGATAATTAATAATGCAGAATGTTGAAAGTAAACTTTTTTGCTTTTATGTTTATAGAAAAGGATCTAAAATTGAGTTAAAAGTACTTTCAGGATGCGATCCTCACTTTCTTCCCACGCCTAGTTTGTAGTATACAAAACAAAAGATTCAAAAGCAAGTCAGGTGAGGACCACAGTGTCTTTAGGAGATTACCCATGATTTCTATTTTGTAGTTGTATTTCAGCCTATTCATACCACTTGTTCTTTCTGTGATGGTAACATTATTTTAATGTTTCAGGAATTATAATCTTCCTTTTATTACTTCCATTAAGGTATTAATTTTATTTGTGTAACCTGAAGAGTGTGAAATGCATTGCTGATTTTGGGGTTTTTTTACTACCAAGCTTTGTAGTTTGACATAAGTTAAGGGCACCATTTTATTGAGAATTTGAAATTCTTGTAAATGTGTAGGAAGTTAATGTGTTATAGTAGCTTTCTAAGAGAAGCACAAATACATGTTCAGTAGAAAGCAAGTTTCTCTTTAACAGCATTGGGGGACCACATAAAAGAGTTTTGCTTTTCTTTGATAGAGCACCAGCCTTTTTGTCTGCTTCTGGGATTGCATCCCTGCCTTATCCCCATGTCCTTTCTCTCCCTCGTTTGACCCTTCACCTCTGAGCAATTACACGTTAATCCAGGCCCTTCACAACTTGCTCAAATGCGTTGGAGCAATTGGGCTTTGCTTCACCAGAGCTGGCTGGTACATGAGAGTCTTCGCATGGGCAGGTCTGAACAAACTAATGTGTGGCTGGCTCTTGGTAGAGCTGGGGATGTGCAGATGAGGTATTAACAGCCAACCTCAGACTGAGACCGCATACTGAACCCTGCCTTTAAGCACAGCTGTTCTTGCTGTGCTTATATCATCTATTTCTTTTGGGAGATCTGGGAAATACATTATTTGGTGCTGCTTGCAAATAATTTTTCTTTCTGGGGTGGGGTGAGGGTCGGGGTGTGAAAGTCTTGGAAGAAATTCTCTCTTGCGTTATCTGACCCAGCAATGGTGATCTTGTCCTGACTTTTCATGGGGTGGGAGATAAGTGCTGATTTTACTTCTAATCCAGAATGACATTGGAAAGGCATAAGTACTTTTATTGATTAAAATATCTCAGATCAAATGCTCCGAGTTCCAAGATAAACTGTTGAATTGAGGAAACGATCATTTTATATTGCATCAAATGCATTTGTCTGCTCCAGAGGTTGTACTTTGTATTTTGCTTTTGCTCTGCTGTATAGCCTCCCTTTGTTACTGGCAGAAAGAGTTGATCTTTCCGCTTTTCCTCAAAATTAGTGAATTTAGCCAGCAAAAGCTCTTCTTTGACAGAAGTTTGGCTATGCCAGAGGAGGTTTTGTTGTTAGTGATGTCTATGCACATTTTTCAGATCCAAGCCAGCAAAACTCCATAGTGTATATCTGTGTTTAAATGCTGACTAGCATTGGTGGTAAAAACATTTTTCATACTAAACCTCACAGTAGTTCTTTCTGTGTTGCAAGCTAGTTTTCATTTTAGAGGTCATTCAAGGATACAAAGGCCTTCTATATGGAGGGAAGTTCCTAAGCACTTGAGTTTAAAACAATGCTATCTAGTTAGGTCAAAGTTGCGTTGCAGGTCTGGTTTCAAAAGGTCTTAACACTGTTCCCTTAATCTTCTATATAGGCTGTTTCAACATTAACATTGGTCTGATGTACATGTTTATACTACTTACATCTTTTCAACCTGGGTGCTTGGATTCTCAGTTCTCTTGGATTTAGCAGTGGTTGCTCAGGGGAGCCAGTTACTATAAGGAGGGCTGTGTTGGGTTTACCCCGGTGTGGTACCTGTGGTGGTGTCCACAGCTAGATACCATGTGCTTATACTTCTTCCATAAGAACATCTTCAGTGGCACTTCCTCTAGTATACCTTTCTTCCCAGGGGTTTACAGTTCAGGATTTTTTTCAGCCATAAATTATATCCATCTTTTTGTGGACTTTTAATTCCATAGGCTTGTTTCTGCTTTATCCCATTTGTACTAGTGCCCTCACTTGTCTTGCTTTCACCGGTGGTTACTGTCATTAATTGTTGGTATTCAGGCTGTGAACTCCAGCCTCACTGAGGTGTAGACACCACCTGCTCTGCTGCAGGGACATTGACCTTGGGTGAAACAGGAAGTTGGTGACTTGAAGCTCTTGAGCTGCCTCAGTTGGGCAGTGGCCTGCCAGGCAAAGGCTGTGAACCCTGAGCTCACATGGTGCCTGACTCCTTAACACTGGGAAGGTGTGCAAGAACCCTTTCAGAAAATGCAGCATGGACAGGATTATACCTGTGAGTATGACTGATCTACTGGAGTTGTTGCCGGAGGCAGCACTAATAATCTGACTTGTAATTATCTGCTTTCATTAGGTGATCTTTCTCTTTGTACAGCCAGTTTCTTGGAAGGTAAGGTGAGGTGTCTGTTCTGAATTTCTCATGCCCTCACAAAACCATTAGAGGTGGTAGAGTGTCAGTACTCAAACTCCACGTTTGCACAGGTTTCATCACAGTTCTTCGACAAGTTGGTCATTAAATAATAAAAGCATGGGGATTGGGGTGTGTACATGTAATCTGTTGCCTAAACAATTGGCTGCTGAAATCCCTTGGCTCATGTTCGTGACAGGCTGTGAACTTTGGTTGCTCTCCTTTTGACTGCTCTGTTCCTGCACCTTCTCGAGTTTTGGTCATGCTGTTTGGAGTGGTGTATCCTGAAAGAGCTTTCTGTACTGAAGTGGGAAATCTTCTATGGGCTCTCACTGATGGTGATGAGTGGCTTGCGTGATTGCATAAATGCCTGTTTTAATGCATTCCAGATATTTGTCCTGCAATTGTCAAACAGAATTTATGTACTTTCAGAGCAGTTAATCAGGGAGTGAGTTCAACTTTGGGGCCTAATTAATGACTAAGGCAGGGAAGGAAACTTGAGTTTAATTAGGATATAGGATTAGCAGTGCCTTGACTTACTGCTGTTCTGATCAAATGACAAAAGAAAATTCTTATGTTTGCCAGAAGCCATAAGAAGGAACAATTTGTAAAACTTTACTCCAATTTCTCTTTTATTCTTTCCTCATTAAGGGTCTCACTAAATACATGAATCGGATAAGACACCTTTATGACTGTGTTTCTATTTGCCTCTAGAGAAAGAATATTAATTTCTTTATGGACAGAGTGCTCAAAGCTTTGGTTAGCATTACATTTTTCTGCACAAAGGTTCCCCCTTCACCAGTGGTGCAATATTTCTTTTCTTTGGCTAGTGAGGGAATGTGACTGGGAAATGAAATATTTGATTTATATGAAGAAATGGATTTGCATTTTGCTTAATCTTCCTCACTAGGGCTGGGTGACAGTATCAAACAAATAATATACTTTGGGTGGGTCGTGTGAAGCTAAAAGCAGGTTAACTTATGGTGATCACTTCTGTAGAGAACTTGCTGGAATATTTTAGGGATAGAAATGAGAGTATTTGGTGTGGTTTGCACTAACAAATATTTTGGATTTAAATTCTTCAGTCATCTGATTCATTCTCCTTTATGTTTAGAGCACCACTACACTGTGTGAATTTCAGGGACTTCCTTTAAAGCTTCTACATTTCAGGCTTCATTTTAGTAATTGCAAAGGTTAATAGGCTGAGGTAAATAATTTACAGGCATCAGTGTGATGGATCATTGACAAAATAATGGAATAGCTAATGAAGCTCAGATTGAGCCTGCCTGGAAACAAAATAACCAGTTTATACTTTTTTTAAACTTTATTTGCCTATTTGATTTTTGTAAAGACTGGGTTCAACTTTGTCGCTGAGATCAGTATGCAACAGTTTGATTTGAGGAATACTTTGCATTTGGGCTTGCTTCCCCCCTGCTTCTGTCTTTCAAGTGTTGTTGCCAGGATTCATAAGGGTAATGTGACTTGGCGTGAGTTTTGCTAGTGAAGAATTGAGCTGTGTTAGTCTATGGTTAGAAGTTGGCCACAGAAGGATGATGGAGCTTTCTAGTACATAGTCTCTTAAGTGAAATCGTGTTGGTGAGCAGCTTTCCAGAATGCATCTTGGTGAGCTTTAGATGCTGGCAAGCTTGTGAAATGAGAGCTTGCTTCCTTTCTCTTTCATTGCTTTTTCTTTACCATGAGCATGCTGCATGTTCTTGGACATGGTCTCCTCTGCTCAGTGCTGGTGAGGCCACATGTGGAGTAGTCTGGGCTCCCCAGTACAGGAGAGAGAGCCAGCAAGCTTTTATGAGCAGTGCCCAGTGAAAGGACAAGAATCGATGGGAACAAACTGAAAGACAGGAAATTCTGTTTCTACTTAAAACACTGTTACGGGTTGCGCACAAAGGTTGTAGAGTCTCTGCCCTTGCAGATGTTCAAAATCTGACTGGACATGGCCCTGGGCGAGCTGCTATGATTGGGGGTTTTGGACTAGACAAATGATCTCTGTAGCTGCCTTCTGACCTCTGCTATGTTCTGCTTTCTGTGAAAACATTTTAATGCTAAATTTTACTAAACTTCTTGGGAGCAATGCAAAGAATGGTAGGTTTCATACGCGTGATGAAGCTTGCTTAACAGTTATAAAATGGCTTGAGGAATTTGTGTGAAAGTGCGAGAAGACTTTTATTGATATTACAGTGAATATAACAGTTATGAAACTATAACAGGTGTATAAACTATACATTATGTTTGGGGTTTTGGGGGGGTGTCTAGAAATCTTGTTCCAAGTAACAAAGTATTATAGCTTTTTAAAGACACTTCTTTACTGTTCTCTTTTCTTAATTTCTCAGTTAATTAGCACTGGAAAACTTAAAATATTTTTTTTTATATTACCTTCCATGGATTAAATACAATTGTATGTGTCCTTTTTTTTTTTAAGACTACATTTCTAAATACCATCAGAGATTTGAGGCAATCAGACCCAGAAAACGAATACCTTGACTTTGCATAACTCAACTGCTGACCTTGCTATGTTATGAATGTCTTATATACTGGACTGTTAGGAAAGACTTAAATTCCATGGGGTTATAAATTCCTTTTGTTTTTAAATAAGTCTAGTTGGTATGCTGCTGTTACTGAAATGGAACCTATCTGGTCTATATTGGGAGATACTTAGTTAACTTTCTGGTAGAAACATTTAAATAGCACTTATGTATTTTTAAAATATGTTAACAGCATTCACATTTTTGAAATCTGTAGATTAATCTATTATCATGAGGAAAGGAGGATACTCTGATTATGCTTGCCTGTCTGTGGTTGGTTTTTTTTTTTTTTTTCCCCTGAAAAACTGGTCCAATTTCAACTAACTAGTGGGAAATTTAATCAAATCTTCATGACATAAAGCTAATTAAATAGCTACAGGTTGTGTGAAAATTAGTGGCTGGGAGAAGAAAACGCCCTGAAGGCAGTGCCTCTACTAAAGAAGAATTTTTTTAAAAAAATGCATAGATGTCTTTCTTGCTGCCTGATGGATGGTCAGTCAGTGTCTGCCTGTGAGGTACTATCGGGTACCCAAGTGCCTCTACCTTGTGCGCTGGGAAGGGGTGAGAGCTTGCAGTGAGAGGCCAGAGAAGTTGTGGGGAGGAGCTGGCACTCATGGGGCACGTGTTAATATTTAGGAAGCCAAGCATTATTAATCTACTTCTCAGGAAAATGGAGAATGTGGTAATATGTAGGATCCAGGTATTATTAGTTTACATCTCAGGAGTTGGCTTCTCTTTGTAAAAAGCTGTTGACCTAGAGAGGTTCAGAGCAGGGATGATGATGGACTGTGGTGGAAGGTTTGGGACAAGGTGGGGAGAGATGGATGGAGGAGCCTGGGAAAAAGATGGGCAGCTCTGAGAAGGGATGGGTCAGGAAAGCTTTTAATACTTGAGAGTGAAATGATAGAATAGGGGATGAGGAATATTTGGGGTTGCAGCCTTTGTGTTTTTGGAAAAGAAAGATAGGAAAACCTCTGGTTAAACAGAGTTGGAATAAAAGAGACTCAGGGATATGAGAGGGCAGAAGTTCAGTGTTGTGAATGAGAACATCACAATGTGCTTCTGTCTTTACCCGCCCATCACAGAGAACAAAATAACGTTATATCTTTTGTACCCTGAACATTGTTTCCTGAAGATGTTCAAACAAGGTTGGTTGTGATGTCTGCCTGATTTGGAACTCTGCCATAACTAGCAGAGAGAGATACTTGCATATATACAGTTTATGGCTCGGCTTCCTCCTCTGCGCAAGCAATATTGCTTACTATTGCCTGCGCAGGGTCTCTGACATCTGTCATGTCTCTGCTTCTGGTATGCAGATGGGCTTTTTGTGGGGTCGGAGATTACACTAGATGATCACAATGATCCCTCTGACCTTATATCCCCTGAATCACCTCCACAAATGCAAGTGAGCCTAATAATAGTTCTAATTTGGGCAGAGAAAAAAGAGCAGATGGCTAACACGGACTTGTGGAAAACAGTTCTCTTTTCTTTGTAACACCTCAGAAATGCAAAGACCTAATCTGTGTTCATAACAAAACGAGCAGTAGTAAATCCAGTTTGTGATTCCTACGTTTTATTTGTATCTGTAAATTTACTCAATCTTGAAGCGCCCTCCTGTTTGTATGCTTAGAAATATTTTAATTGCCAGATTTTGGGCAGGAGTTACCCACCTTTCTCTTCTCTTCTCTTTCCGTGTAGTGGTCATATTGGTTGGGACCTCAGGGAGATGGCCAGGCCATCTTCCTCTCCCTGTGTGTCAAATTTGTCCTTTAATATCTATGGGGTGCAGATAATCCAGTCCACTCTCTATTATCGTAGGGGTATTTATGATACCTTTATTTCCATTTCCCCCCCCCAGTGCACTTGGTGATAGCTGAAACCCTTTGCTCTAACCAAAGATATTGGCAGAGACTTTTCCAGCCTCAAACCTCAGCGTGTGATCACTTGCAGTTTGTGAGATATGTGCCCAAATGTATTTGTACTGCACACAAAGGCTTCCCAGGGCTGTCTTCCACAGGGAGCTGATGCTTCTTGGTTTGAGCAAATATTAAGGTGCCATTGCAGGCTGTTGGAGAGAAATGCAGGGTTGCCACGGCTCCGGCGACCCTCCAGAGCATCCCTGTGTAGGTGTTGGGACACTTTGCCTCCGATTCTTGGCTTTGCATTGTTGTCCCGTGAAAACAGCAGGGTCACTGGCTGACCAGCGTGGGCCATCAGGCGCGGTGAGTGATGCCGCAGCATTATTTCTGTCTCCCGAGAGCTTGCTGTTCTCTCTAGCTTCCCTTGAAACATCATTCCAATGTGCTGAGCCCGGCAGTGTGGCGTGTTAAATTGCCTTTGCTGGGAGGTATGGAAACAGCTATTTTAATACTGCTTCAGCTGTGAGGATGCCTTCTAAGTTATCAGTTGCTGGGGGATTGTTTTTTATTGTGAAGTAAATTCAATTTAGCTTAGACTCACAGCACTCTTCTGTGAGAACCATGGAGTGGTCCTCATTACTCCTCTTTGGTGTATTATTTTTGATGTTTTCTGTTGTTGGGAAACACCAGGGAGTGAGGTGGCGGGGTTTTTTTTAGTTTTTTAGTTTTGGTGTGGTGTGTTTTTGTGTTGTTTTTTTTTTGTTCTTGTTGTTTCTTTGTTTGTTTTTTTCTTTTTTTGTAAGGCTTGTATTTCATAGTTTGGTCTATACGGAGAATTTACAGTTTGGGGAACTGCATTTTATGGGGCAGATGCTACAGGCAGGCATCAGTCCTGTTTTTGTTAGACACAAGTTATGAATATAACCCTGTTTTTGCCCAGTTGCTGAAGTCTGGAGAGGAAAGGAGGCAGAATGAAGGAAAACTGTACTGATTGCGGCAATTAAAATTGCAGCACAAAAGTGAAAACTTACAAGTGAATTACTTGTTGCTGGAGCCGTTTGTTCTACCATGGCTTTGCAAGAAAGAGGGAATGTGCACACCCATCTAACTTTTACTTTCTGTTTATTTAAAAAAAAAACAAAACACCCAACAATCTCCCCCCTAAAATAGTTCAACCCAACCCAAAACCTCAGGGCTGCAAATAAAGGTTATTCTGTGTTAATGAAGTCAGGGTCCAGTCATCCTAATGAGCATCAGAAGTTCTTCTGTGAGCTTGGTGGTTACGAACTCTGGTGCTTTGTGGCTTGGCTTTTTGCCTCTTGCTAGCGGTGATATAAACCACGCTGGTTTCCATCTTCAAATTTTATATGCTTATTTTGTGTCATTTTATATGTGAGTTAATCTGAGTTTGACAAAAAGAAAGAGTTACTTTCAAAATGCTTTTTCTATTCAGAAAATCCTGAATCCAAGAATACAAAACTTTCCCCTCTTTTTGTTGATGTTGTCAGGGTTTCATGGGGTGCTATTCCAGGTGGGGCAGTATCTATGATAGATACTCTCATTTGCCTAAAGGCTTAGGCAAAGGGATGTTTCTAACTTTGTTACATTCCAAGTGTCTTAATTGAAACCCACAGGCTAATTCCTTCTTTTATTTCTAAATTCCTTTGAGAACTTACATTTGCCTTCCCCACCTTGTTATTTAAGTTAAAATGTGAGATGACCCTTGGTAACTTGTGCTGGAATGGTTGGGCAATTTTGGTACTTTATTTGTCAATCTGCTCTGTACACTCCTCCAGGGCACTTTCATTATAGTGCTGCTCTGCCAGCTGTTTTGGGTATGATAACTTTTTTGTCTTTCAAAAACTAAATAGCACAGTTCTGTCATGTAAGCATGTAATGTGTTTTGGGGAAATAAGAAAGCTGGCTCTCAGTATGAAGCCGAGGTTGAGTAAAGGACAAACCACAGTCTGGTGAGGCTTTTGTTTTTACCTCTATTTTTAGATAATTTAGATTCCTTTTTGCTCCTGAACTTAATATTCGCAAGGTAATAGATTAGACTTGAACTGCGGTTTCAAGGTGCCCCAGTAAAGTGAAGGGACAATGTTGGTGGTGGAGGAGGTACCATAAGGCTGTAAAAGTGGCTGTTGGGGGCGACTGGATGCTGGGACACGGGCTGGGCATCTGATCACAAGAGCCGGTTGTTTTGAGCATACTCCAGTTGCATGGACATACATCATGTTGTATAACAGACACAGGCTTCGGCAAACAAGCATCCGGGATAGGAAGCTTTTCTTCTCTCTGTCATCACAAGAGTTTAATTTTATGTGCCTGCGTGTGTTTAGGTTTCTTTTTATTTCCTCTTAAAGGAACAAACTGTTCTGATGCTGGCCATTACGAGTCCATTAGGTGGCTGGAGGGCAGGCAGAGCCATGTTGGCCAGGGGAAACAGTCAGTAGGTGATGAAGCAGAATTTGGCCCCCAGTCAGTCCTTGGCTTTTATCGTCAGGCTGCGGTGCTGTGAAAGGAAACACAAACGTTTCAGCGACTTGGTGGATTTGTTTCTCTCTGGGCTGTGACTTGCTGACATTTTTAATGTTTTGTGTGAGCAGTTGACTGGCTGGAGTACCGCGTATTTTGCTGAATGGTAATATTGTTTTTTTGACTGAATGTGGCTAATTTGTTGTCCAAATCATAATGTCAGCCTCCGGGGGTTAGCTTTACAGTCTCACAGGAATCTAAAGAAAATTAATTTGAGGGATAAAATAACTTGTCACTGTTGTTAACAAAGCACCAGCATTTCAGTTACAAATTTCTTTTCAGGGATTTATAGCAGAAAGCTATAAACCCTAGCTATAATGGCCAATTACAAAAATCCTAGCTTCAGAGGCTTTTACAAAGCAAACATGAAAGCAGAGTCTGACTGGGCAAGTGTCATCTATGGGTTTTATAGGTGACCAGGATGTTTCGGGAAGATAGGTGTCGTGGGTGTTCTGATTCCTTGCTTGATTGAAATAGAAAGGATGCTGTGATACTGAAGAGATGGTAGGGGTATAAATATTCATATTCTTCCTTTCACCATTAAAGACTAAGTAGTTCATGCTTACTGAAGTCGTGTGTTTTTTGGTTTGTCAGTTGTGGGTTGTTCAATGTAAATAGTATTTGCAATTGATGTGAATGGAAAACATTATCAAGAGTTGGACAGAGCTTGGGATTGACTTTTGCACAAAGTTGGCTTTTTGGTCCAAGAGTGGCAATAAATAATCTAGTCTGCTCCTGTTTCCTAAGAAGAAAAAACAACAACAACAACAAAAAACCAAAACCCAAGCAAAAAAAAAGCAACCCAAATCAACTTTAGAGGGGAAAAATCAGAGTAAATATATTCAGTATATTTGTAGTTTCAATCTTGACCCTGTCAGTCTCTTGTGAGATGGGTACTTGGCACAGAGAATCCTGCTGGTAGATCCTATCTGTCTTTGATGTCACAGCTCACTGAGGTACGAGAGCAGGGTTAATGAGATCTTTTAGGTAATTGCATTCCCCCAGAACAACACCTTGAATTTCAACTAGCTGTTTTAAGTATGGCCTGCTGTGCATGCACTGTAGGTATCTAGAAGCTCTTTCAGAAAAATCTTTTTCTGCATTGGGCTATCCTTGATTTCTGGTTGAGCTTGAGGTGTGCCTGAGGAGTAGGCTGTGTTGGATCAGCTTGAGAAGGCGAAGAGCAGAGGTACAGAAGGGTGAAACGATGGCTGTTGGCTGCCACAGTGCTGCAGATGTGCACTCTTTGGCAGGCCCCAGGCAGGTTTTCCAGCCTAAAAGGCGCCCACAACTGAGGTTTTATTTTAAATTTATACCAACGTTTTCATAATGCTTATTAAGTCTTCTAACTGTCGTGACATCTCATTTCTTACCAATGTGACTTATTCTCTTGTCTGGATGCAGCCGTAGCCGTTTTGTTCCTATCTGTTAGATAAAAAACACTTGGTCATTTATTCCATTGCTCCAGTAGCCTGTGTGTACCAGATTTATGACTAGATATATTAGACATGAATGGCATCAGTATCATATGCATGTTGGGCTAGAAACAAGAAATGTAGAGGTCATCTACCTAAAGAATCTTCTGGTAGTACTCTGTGACTTTCTATTTTTTTAATAAATATCTGGGGTTTGTAGGTAAAACTTCACTGTACAACAGTCTCAATTACTGCTGCCTGAGGTATATGATCTCTTAAGTGGTGCCTTGATTGAGGTGTGTGATCTCTTAAGTGCTGCATGGATTTGGAGATTAAAGCTTTTCGCAGGCCACGTGTGTATCTCTTCTTGGCTGCAGCCAGCAGGCCTGAAAATCCATGGTGAGCCACGCATCAGAAGCTTGAGTAACGACCTCAGCAGCTTTTGGAGTAATGCATCCAGGCGAAAAGATGTTGACCAAGCCTGTTAATTAAAAGCCCACGGTTTCATAGGTTGCTTTTCACCAGATGGGAAGCTTGTGAATTTAATGCATGGGTCTCCCGCCCAGGAGGGTGCTGTGAGGCCGATGCTAATGCAAAGGAGCTGCTGTGGTTCCTAGCAAAGTTGAAACATTTGTGTTACTTTCCAAGTACCAAAGTCTTGTAGAGGTTTGAACAGCTTTATTGACTGATTAGGCAAAAAATTATCCCACTGAATCAGGATAGTGTTTAATATGACCGGTTTTGAGCAACCTAAGATGAAGAAGAATGCATTTTCACTCATTGTTTTCTTCTTATTTTCTCTCTCCAGATGAACACAATGACGTACAGAAAAAGACTTTTACCAAATGGATAAATGCTCGGTTTTCCAAGGTAATGTCGAATTGAAAGTATGACTTTTTGTTTGTTTCACTGTTTAGAATAATATAGGTTAAATATACTTTGCTCTTACTCTTGTAGCATACTCCTAGTAAAATGTGTCAAAATGAAAACAAAATACCATAATGTATGTTCTCCTTCTGTTTCCCCATGCACGTAAACATTTGATACTGCATGTCTTGTTTAAGAAAATATGAAAGATTCTATTCATTAATACATTAAAATATAGCTATTTGCATGATGGTGTCTGTTTGGGTTTTGGTCCCCTTTCTTTATACAGTTTATTTCTATATGCAATTTTTTGAGTCCATTACTGCAGATTTTGAACCTTAGTCACTGTGTTAACTCTCGGTGCTGCTGAGTCAACTTTACTCATCCAAAATACTCTGCAACCTCCAGTTGAAGGCACTTGGTGTTGCTACTTGAGTCTTGACTGAATTTTTGTATAATTACTTGCTCATTTCAAATTTTCATTGGCACTCATGCTGTATGTTTCTTGTTTTAATTCTCTTTATTGACTTGAAACTTACTGAGGATACTGTTTTGTGTTTTGGGATGAGAAAGAAAGTGATAGTTGTTTTGGGATGCTATTTAAAACCTGCTTTTTATGCTGTTCTGCTAAAAGTGAAAAATGACACTTTGCCCAGGAGTGAGGTGGCTGTGGGAACTTTCCCTGCTTCATAGTCTGAATGTGTGAAAGAACCTGGGCTATTATGAGAGAAAAATCATGGTTTGTTTTTCTAGCCAGTATGGTCTTGCATGTGTGCTAAATGCTAGTTTGCACCCTGTAAATGAAAAGGGGCATGTGTATGAAATCCTGAAAGTAGATATAAATATAGAAGGAAGGGTGTGGAGGAAGGGGGGTGTTGGTTTGTTTTTCTTTTTAAATAAAGCAACGACAGTGTTGGTAGCAATGAATGGCTGCCTCTGGAGCACTGCCCTTCTGAAGTTCTTGGTCAGCAACGTAAGAAATTTTTACCTTCCTTCCCTTCCTGTGCAGCAGGAATACTGGGCAATGCGAGGCTTGTGGCCTTGGTTCATTCACTTTGGCTTAGATTTGTTTTGATTGAAAGCTGATAACCTGCAGTCTTCGTCCAATGCATTCTTGGCTAGTTTGCTCTTTAGGGGAGGAGCGTGTATGCGTAACTGGTTGCTCTACACTCTGCTTTTGACTGCTGCTGAGAGGAAAGACAGTCCTGCTGGAGGAGGGTGAGGCAGGGCACGATCATGTAAGCCATGAAAATGTGATGAAAAAGGAAGGCCTGTTTGGAGAGCCTTACCTTGGCATAAAGATGGCACGAACACAGAAATGACAGTGATGCTGAGAATGTGCTATGTGACTGGTTTGTATGTGTTATGGACACTGTATTGAAACAGGTAAAATTGTTTTCAGTCTTTATACTTCTACACCCATGGATATATTTTATAAAGTGCCTTTTATACCATGTATTCAGACAGATCTTGCTTAGCTTCTGGATTTCCCTGCCACAGGGTATGGTCAGATACTGGCTGGATTTGAAGTAACCCTGTAACTTCATGGCTCATTAAACCACCCAAAGCTATGAAAGCCTTATTAATGATTAAAGAGACTCATACAAAAAGACATACTCCTGACTACTGCACGTTCAATTCAAACTGGAGCATGGCTATTTTGCCATGAAAAGACGCAGATTTATGAAGACTGGCATGTTCAGATTGCAAGGAAATTGCTGGTGTTAAGTATAAATCACCTCATGTAAGAAAGTTTAGCTTCAACTGCCCCTTGAAAATGTAAGGAGACTGTTTTCAGTCTCACTGAAGTTTTTGCACTTACCAAGTCATTTGGGTTGTTTAAAATTCCTTTTCTTTGAACGAGATTGATTCAGCTCCTTAGTAGGGTAGAGAGATTTTTAAGGCTGTTTAAATGTAACCCGACTTATGTTACAGAAAACAAAATAGTAATTGAGGAATTTTGTATGGAATTGCAAAGTTCACTCTAAGATTTTACTTGTCCTTCCACATTAATTATATTGTAGTTGCCCTTCATTTAAACACATAAATATAAGGTAAGGAGCTGAGCCTCTATAAACTAGTTTGGCATACAAAAATCCTAAAATTTGCAATTGCATAACGTACTCAAAATCGCTGAACTTGATTTAAATCAATTCAGTAGGGTTTTACAAAAGATCTGGAAAGAGAGCAATGCCTTTCTCTGATGAGAAGGGAATAGGTAGACGAGCAAAACACAGTAAGTCTCTCAAGTATTCTGTGAGGTACCCATATCTCTTTGGGCACCTATTCAGCGAGATATAAGTTCTTGCTCTAGGTCATGGTGCAGTAACTTTTGTTTGTGCTCTTCCTTTGAATTGTGCTTGAAATTTCTTGACATGAAGGCACAAGCACATTTAAAGTGGATTGTGTCTTAAGGTCAAGAAAGATACTCAGCCAAGCCTCAGTGCTTGCTATAGAAGTCTTTACCTTAGCAGAGCCATACATGCTATGAGTCACAAGCCTATGATAGTTGTGTAGTAAGGAAATTTTGCTAAAGGGAATAAAATTTTTTAGATAAACAGTCTATTTTACCAAGCTTTAACCAGTAGGGAAGTTTGCATTCAAATGATACTGATACAGAGCATTTCAGCATATCTTTATATTAAGCCCTGTGATGTTTTTCCTTACTGTATGTTTTTTCCATTGCTCTGTCTAGTCTACTTTCAAGACTAAGATATAGCTGTTTCCCTGTGGTATAGCCCACCAATTAAGGCATTTAGTTGTATAGATAGTTAATGTATGCTCTTCAAACACAGCAAAATTGTGTTTTCTATCCTTTTTTTTCTATTCCTTTGTGCCTTTCTATCCTTTTTTTTTTTTCATAAATACTTACCAGTTCATAAGTATTAATGGATTTATTTTCAGAACACCTTTCTGTAATGCAAGAGTACTGTCTTCTGTGTTGACAGCTACTGCATAAAAAGGAGATATCAGAAGTAGCTACTAATTTTGAGTGCCCAATCTGAGACTTTGGTTGGACTCTCCAGAGGATTTGACACTTCTATGATACCTTTGTATAAACCAGAGCTCTTGTGGAGTCTTATGACAGAGCTCAGAGAGTTCATCTCTTCTGCAAACTCAAGCAAACCATCTAAAGTATCTAGTTGGTTTTCAAATGGAGCTTGATCAGCATAGAGAAGGGACTTCAAGAAGATGATGCCTGTGTCAGTGAGGACTGGGCTTAATGATCTAGGGAAGTCACTTAATCTGGCACACAGTAATTACCTGTAAAATTGTGCTTTAAATTATTCTGGTTAGTTACACGGGAATTCTTGACTAAAAGTAGAATTTGAATTCAGGTCCACAGGATACCTTACAGCTCCATTAACCATATGTTATTTGTTATACGTAGGTAAAGGGGGCGTGAACAAAGATTTTTGCAATCAACCCTAGTTTTGACTTTTCCAGACTTCTAAATAGAATCATAGAATTGTTTGGGTTGGAAGGGACCTCAGAGATCATCTCATCCCAACCCCCCTGCCATAGGTAGGGACACCTCCCACCAGAGCAGGTTGCTCAAAGCCCCATCCAGCCTGGTCTTGAACACTTCCAGGGACGGGGCATCCACAACTTCCCTGGGCAACCTGTTCCAGCGGCTCACCATCCTCACAGTAAAGAATTTCTTCCTGATATCTAGGTTAAATCTCCTCTCTTTCAGTTTACAGCTGTTACCTCTTGTGCTATCGCTATACTCCCTGATATAGTTTCAGTCTCTATTTGTGTGGTGTATCAGCAGGCCTGGCACTTGTAGATCCATTATACAGACCTCTGACATTTCAGCTGATAATTACATAGCACAGTGGCTGGATGCTCACACTTGCAACTCTAGAAGACTTGAGAAGTATGTTGAGGAATTCAGGAGTCTTGTGTCCCACTTTAGACCCTGCAAGTACAGTTTTCTCTGCCCTGTTTTCTTTCTTTACTCCTACTTTCTGACCCTGTTTTTATTTTCCCCTCACTTACTGTTACACCCTCTCATGTCAGAAAGCTTGCCTGCCCAGCAAATCCCGGCAAATCTGGAGTTTTGATCACCCTGCCCATTTCATTCCCACTTCTGTCTCTGTTGCTTAGTAGCTTACAACAAGACCCAGTTTTTCTTGTTAAAGCTCCAGACCTGCTTGCTCTGTCCTTCCTTTCCCCTTCTTCCATTCTACATCTCTTCACCTTCCCAGCCCTTACAGGATTTGATGCTTGTGTGGTCGGTCCCATTTTTGCATGTCTTTGTCTAAGCAGTCCTGTCCATGCCCTCTCTTTTATCTCCTTGCGGGAGTCAGTCTTTGCTGACTCTCATGTTCCCGTTTTCCAAAGCTTGCTTTCAGGTTGGTTACTCTCCTCTTCTGCTGTTCGTGAACTTGGCAGGTAGGACTCAGGGTCAGCACAAGAAACATGATGCCCTAACTCTTAATTTAGACCCGTGGAGTCAGATCTGTCACTGCCTGTCGGAGCTTAGTCCTGTCACTCTAGAGGAAGTTCACAGATCCAGCATGGGCAAGCTGAGACTCTTCCTTTTCCCCAAAGAATTGTGTCTTCATTACATTTGGGAAGTTTTTGCACCGGGATGGCAGAAACACTTTATTTCTAGGAAGGCTGTGCTCTGCAAAAGGAATATAAAACCCTGGAGATGCTTGTGCTATTCAGTGAAAAGGACATTGGATTTCCCTCCTCGCTCCCCCAGGTCATAAGTCTAGGGTATGGACGGCTGTTGAACAGGAGCCAGCTGGGGGCATTGTTCCAAGGTGTCAGGAACTGCATTCTAAGCCTTGCTTGCCTGAGAGCTGTGCTTCCCTTCCCCTTTTGGCATGTACTCCCATCTCTTTCCAATCCAAGCTCTTGATTTCATTCTTCTTAAATACAGAAGTCTTATACAGTTTCATTTCTGCATTTGCAGTGTTCGTGTTACACCTATGTCTGTGATCCTGATCCTCCAGATCCTCTGCTGTTGCCCTGACATCTGCATTGGCCAGCAGCTGCAGCACTGGCAGGGCTTGGAGCTAGGACCTGCCAGTGTGGGTAAAGCCAGACCTCCCATACTTTTACAGCATCTTAAGCTCTCTCCTGCTCTGTGGTCTTCCAAAATGCATTTCATTTTTAGGGTTAAAGAGCAAAGAAGAGGCTGAAGTGCAGCTTGGGAGCAGACTCTGTCCTCTAGGGCTGAGCTCCAAGTTGCCTGCGAGAAGGCAAATGCTTAGTGCTGGGGCTCCTGTGTGTTTCCTCTCCTGGACTCTGACAGGTCCCCTCCCCTGGAAGAACACCAAATAAAGTAAAGATGAGAGAAGACAGGGCAGTAGGTGAACTGGTGAGCTGTACTTGGAGTGGCTTTATATGCATCTTAAAATTAAAACAGTCCCTCCCTCATACCATGCATTAATTCATCTTCTAAGTGCAAAGTCTAACTTTCTGGTTTTTGTGCTGTATAGATCTTCTCCACCATTTTTGCCCTTAATTTTCTTCTTTCCTCTAAGGGTTGTTCTACCATAAGAGTAAATGTCAGAGCCCATACTTGTGAAGAAGTTTTGCTGCTCTGCTGCCCACTCTTAGCAAATGTGATAAATCTTTTTAAAGACAAAAGCATACCTATTCAAGATAATTAATTTCACATGACCCAAGATACCTGAGGCCAAAGACATTTCAGAAGAGAATTTTCTTGGGAAGGAGAATTATGGAGTTTAATGTATTAGTCATGCAAGAAGAGAGATCGGAAAGATTGATTAGGCAATTCTATCTGTCCAAGGAGACATCACCTAAGATAGTCTGTAGTCCTTTCTACAGTTCAGTTTTTGTGGCACAAGCAAGGAAATACTTGACTGCTGATAAAATATTCTCCAGTCTAACTGTTCCTGCTGTTTTCTGCTGCTGAATTAAACTGTAAAATGTAGCTTTGCTCAAAGATAGCCAAAGCTTATACAAAATTTGGCCTTAACTGGAGGAACAACTCGGGTGGAAAAGAATTAGTGTTTATATGAACTGGCCTTGAAAAATTTAACTTTTAGTCTACTTTTTTTCTTAACTGCATTACTTAGTCCCTCCTTCTGAGAACAGGTCGAATAGGATGCGAGTTAACCCAGACACAGGAAAATAGATCTTTTCTTCTCTAATAGGTTATGAAATATGGTAAGGATGACTGATTTATAGTATAAAAGCGATAATACTTAGCAGTTTGGTCTCTCCCATGTTTAGCTACAGCACGAGAATTGCCAGTTTTCTGCCTTCCTCTCAATTGTTGCTGTTTTCTGCCCTCAGAACAGGGTGCGGGCAGCATCTCCCTTGCTGGTCGTCAAAGTTTGATGTAGTAATACAGACTGTAATTACTGGTTTTGGTTAATGCTCTGGGCTTTAGGATAGAGTTTGACACTTATTTGTGGTCTGTTATCATCCCAGTTGTTAGAGTTTGTGTAATTGTGTTTGTGTGACCTTCTCAGGCACTAGAGCTGAACCTGGTAGAGGCATTGAAGCAAATCTGTCCCTTTACCTGTTAATCACTAATGAGAGCAATAGTCAACCTTGTCAGCAGGAATTTCTTTTTATTTTTTTTTAAGGAACCAAGTTACAATCTGAAGTTAGCTGGCTTAGGGAAAAAAACAAGAGAAGGGAGGGAAGGAAAGAAAAAGATAACCTTCCAGTCTTACAGGAGAAATAACTGACAGTGATAAGAAGTATGGTCCTAACTGCTCCTGATGATAATGATACATAATGAGGCTTAATTGCAAGCTGTGGTTAGTACTGTTACGTTAAACATATTATAATAATGTAAGCGTATGTAAATGCATTAATAGATACACCGGGGAGAAAGAAAGACCCACAGAGAGTTGCTGATGCCTTGTTTGTTTTGCTGCCTTGCTATGTCTAATATTTGCTTTTATGTTTTCCTTCCTCCTATCGTGTTGTCAGCCAAGTATTTCAGGTGTTCTATGGATTGAGCTATCTTTAGCTTTTCAGCTTTGCTGCTCCTTAAACTTGTGTCTGTCATCTAGTAGAATCAAACTTTTCAGCATATCTCAGTGATAAGTCTTACTGTTTTTTCTCCTGTTAGTCTGGAGTTTTAAATAGCATTTTGTTGCTTGTAGTTATTTTATTTTTAAGCACCAGTAGCGATATTTAATTTGGTCTGTAAGTTGTTTTCCTCCTGTGATTATTTATTTATTTATTTTTTATTTGGTATTTGAGTTCATAGTTTTGGTACCAGTGTCCTGTAGAGATGCCACAATGACTCAGGCATATTCAGCACAGAGTAGAGCATACTCAACTATAATACATCTGTCATGTTATAGCTAGTATTTATGTATGTTGACTTATAACTGCTGCATGTCAGCGGAAGGAGAATGGAAAAAAGTATCACTTTTAATAAAAATACTTGTGTAAACAATGGCTATAGTCTTAAATAAGAAATTGGCAAGATCATTTGTTGACATAGTTGTTTACTTTTTGCAATGACCTTTTTGCTTTCTGAATTTTTTCCCACATTGAGTTCCCACGTACTGGCCTCATGATGCAGCAGCACTTGACATGTCCGTTATTTTATCATGACCAATACAGAGTGTAGTTCTTACTCCTTGTGTTGTTTGTAATCGAGTATAAATTAAGTAGGTGGTTACCATGAGTTCCTTAAGACTTCACTTGAACATTATGAATGGCTCATGTTCTAGTTTGTGCCCAACATGTTTGATATTTCCCCCTTCTCAAGAAAAAGGGTAAAGGGGTCTTTGCAGCTCTGCTATTTTGACCTGTTTACTGAGCATCTTACTAGGCATTAAAAATAGTCATCTGTGTTTAAAAATAGTTAACAGAAGACAACTCTGGCTTCATGTGAGTGACATTGGAAGATCAGAAGAATCTGATGGAAAAATCAAAATGTACTGCTTCCTATATCCTTTCAGGGTGTTGTGTTGGTGTTTCTGAGGTGGCAGATGATCTAAATGACAACCAGGGCTTTTCCCAGCACTGCTCTGAGCACTGCTCTTGTCTGCTGGATTCCCTTGGTGGCTGGTAAAGGTCATACGTATGCTTTTACAATATGCGTTACTTCCCTGGTGACAGCCAGTGTGCATTACTGTGAAACTGAGAGGATCTTTCATCCTGGTTTTAATGTCGTCACTAGGGAGGGCTGAATCACTGAGGAGGATGTGAAATAGGGGTGGCTTATCTCTCACTCTCAAATACCTTTGGCACTCATTTATTGGAAAAGGGTTAGGTCTAATAATGTACCTTCAATAATTCATGATTTAAAGAACAGGTAGTCTTTGCTGCAGGTAACTATGATGACATAAGAGAAAACTGCATGTTTCTAGTTAAACTAGATAACCATTAAAGAAGTTTTAGTGTCTAGTTTTGCATATAATTTCATGTTCAAGAACAATATACAAAGAGCATAAATAGCTGTGATAAAATGATAAACAATAGCTGGTGTGTTTAAAAAAAAAAAGACAAGACTTTGTCTTAGTGAGAATTTGTGTCTCCCCTTAATTCTCTGTAACATGGCTCAATTTGATACAGTTCCCCATTAGTAATAAGGGGACAGTTAAGAATGTCCTACTGTAAAATCTACTCAAGGAGGATTGCTGCCTTGTGCCTGTGTGTGGCTTCAGTAGAGCAAACTGTAAATGTTGATGGCCGGTCTGGTAGCATTGGATGACTCTTAAAAAATCTGGTCTGGATTTTGTTTATATCTTCTTCTATTTCCTGGGAACACTTTCTGGCAAAGAGCAGGCATGACTTCTGCACAGTCATATTGGCTGGCCTGGATGACCCTTCTTTGCAAGTAATCCTAGATGCACACAAGGAAGTGTGAGTCACCCTCTTAAACCTGATCCAGGTAGAGGGGCTGAAAGAAGGCCAACAGACGTGTGAGTGCTGCTGCTGCGAGGAGAAGGAGGTCACTGCGTGTGGGCGCCCTTTCCCAAGTGGTGCTCGTGTCTCGCTGGAACATGCAAAACTGATGCCCATGGTGACTGGTCTTGCTGCGTAAGGCTGGCATCTGGTCTCCAGCTCAAAGATCGTTCAGAGACTGCTGCTGCCCCATGAGAGATGTCTGCTGTGCAAAAGCAGTGAAAGTTCTTTGTCTCTTCCCTCCCCTGCTTGGTGCCAGCCTTTGTGCTAACATAAAAAGTTTGTTGGAATAAATGTAACGTGGTGGATTGGATCTGTTTCTGACCTTTGTGCATGAGCCCTGGGATGGATAACAAATGTGTCACCAGGGAAAGTTTATAAGAGCACAAGCAGACCTAGCCCCACCTTACATACTGTCTCCAGCTTTTATTTCTCCCCTTTCAGTTGCTCTGCTTTCCTCTCCTCTTTCCCCTGTTCCAGCCCCGGTTGAAGTGAATGGGCTCCTTTCCTGCTGTCAGTGCTGGTTTAAAGCATTGGGGAAGAAACGTGGCCTCTTTCTAAGTTAAGTCTGTTAATTACGTTCTTTTGTCTGTCTTATCAAGCCCTTGTCTCTACCACAGCAACTCTGTGTGCAGCTCTGCTGGCAAAGCCCTCTTGGGCAGGCTGAGGGAAAGAGGTTTCTGCCAGCTTTTTTTTTTTTGCTGTCACAGCAGACATAAGCAAAGCTGAGAAAATCTACCTTCTGTTAACTGATAAAAGTGTTTAGCAAGGGTGATCTGAATGTTTTACACCCTGAACCAGCACCGTTCTCCTGGTACATGGTGTGTCCCTGCCTGTCCTTTATACTATCTTTGTAGTATAAACTGGACCCTATTTTGTCTTTGAGAAAGGACCCATTATCTGCCTTGTATTTGTACAGTGCTTAGCACAATGTAAGCTGCTCCTTAAGTACTTACCAACACAACCATGACTAGCCATTTGCCCTTGCTTAAAGGGCTCGCTGTGATTTGTCACTGTCACTCTTTCATAAGACAAATACTAAAATTTCTTGATCCATTATGCCCAGTGATGGATGACTGCTCCTTACGGGAACCTGGTGGAGGCTGAACTGCTTTGTACTTGTGTAGTCTTTTAGTATGTAGAAAGTGAGTAAAATATTGTCGGTTCTGCAAAGGAGGAACTTAGATTGGCTTAGCATACTGTATACCAGGCAGGAGTCTACAGAGAGAGGTACATATGCTTTTTTTATACATGCAAATAAATATGCATGTCTGCAGTATATCTGTGGGTACAGACTTTTTTTTCTTTTCTTTTCTGAAGGCCAGATTGCTTTCTGGAGGTTGGGAGTGAGTGGTGTGGCTGTGGATAGGGGAAGCAATCTGCAGAGCCCCATGCCTTACCCTGTAGGGTGGGAGAGGGCTTCTGCCCTCCCCCAGAGCAACACGCTCTCACTTTGGCACACCAGTCTGCCCCAGTACTGAGCTGGTCCCAAAGCTGCCTGCTATCACCCCAGTGTGCTTTGGGGCAGTGCTGTCTCCATGGGCCCATCAGGTGCCCTGTGGTGGTAGCTGGGGTGGTGGGTCAGATCCAGGGCTTGGAGTGCTCCTGGCCCTGCTGGAACTTGGTTTGGATTAGGCTCCCCGACTAGAAGCACAGGTCCAGCCTTAGCATAGTCACGTACTGTGGTTCCCAGATTGCCTCTGTGCTGCCACAGCAGCCTCCCCCAGTAGGCTCAGTGGTGGGTCCTACATGCAAAGAGATGATGCTGTACACCTGTGTTCTCACAAGGAGGTGGTGGTGGTGGCAACAGCCTGGCCTGGCTCGGGAGGGCACGAATAGCTGTTCTGCCAACATTGCCCCACAGCTTTTCCTTGTCTTCTCTTGGGAAATGGATGTATGGGACTATCCCTTTGGCTGCTGTTTTGTAAAATTATTTTCCAGCTCCTTTCTAAGCTTAATAAACTTTGAGTCATAGGGCTGTCAGAAGCTGGGACACATAGCTGTTCTGTCTGGAAAAGGAAAGTAAAAGACTTCCTGAAGCACAGTGGGTTGCTGTCTAACTGCATCCCGGGAAAGCCGGGCAGCATCCCAGAGCACTGGAGGACACAGCAGTGACATTCTGGATTGCAGACCATGTGGCTCAGATAGCAGGTCCTGCCTGGAAAGGTGTCCAGGTGTGAGGGAAGTGCAGGGGTGGGAGAAGGCAGTGTGAGCAGAGGAGGGTGCAGCGCATTGCACAGTCTCTGCTCCCATTGCGACAGCGGCGCTGTGGGCTGGCTCTATGCCCTGATGGGACAGCTGGGGCTGCTTGGGTGGCCACTGCCACCAGGTGCCTGCACATCCCTCAGGTGGGCGTGGGAAGCTGGAGGAGCAGGTTTCCAGCCTTCCTGGCAGGTGTGCTGCAGTGGAGGTGGTGATGGGCTTGGTGGGGTGGGTGCTGCAGCCCTTTCTTGGCCAACTTCAGTCACCCTGCACTTGTAGAAGACCTTCCTGTGCACTGACTTCCTTCCTATAGAATGTTCTGCTAGAATTCGCTAAGTACAGGGGCTTTGCATCTTGCTGGGTCTCTGTTTTGAGGATAGTGGATACTTTAATAAACGAGGAGGGAGTAGCTTAGGCTGCAGAAATAACTTAATACTCTTCTGCTGGCTCGTTAAACTGACAGCAAGATGTGGTGCTCTGACGGCCAGTGAAATGGAAAAACCACTCTCCTGAGAAAGCAAATCTGAATTATTTCCACCATCCCAGCAGGGTGCATTGCGTAGGGCTGGAACGTACTGTGACCTGTTGAAATGAATGACTGAAAGCAGGAAGTCATTCAGTTTGTTTTTATGTATGTGAAGTGAGGGGATGGGAAAAAAGAAAGAAGGCTGTATGTTCTCCATACCTTGGGGCGCTTTATTAAATGAGGCATCTTTCTGCTATTTCAGCAGATCCAAATCCTTTTTTTGTTTGACTGCTTTGTTTAACTTTTGGACCCAAGGCAAAACATTTATTGAGGATATATAGCTATAGCATTCTCAGTTTTGGGGTTATCAGTCTGTTATACGTGTGTGCATTGTTTTAATTATATAATTATAATTAATGATATAATTATAAAGGCCTTATTTCTGTAAGGCCTTTGACACTGCTTCCCACAACATCCTTGTCACTAAATTGTAGAGATACGGGTTTGATGAATGGACTGTTAGGGGGATAAGGAATTGGCTGGATGGCTGCATCCAAAGAGTTGCAGTCAACTGCTCAATGTCCAAATGGAGATCAGTAACAGGTGGTGTCGCTCAGGAGTCCCATAGTGTTCAATATCGTCATCAATGACATGGCAGGTTTGAGTGCACCCTCAGCAAGTTTGCAGTTGACACCACGCTGAGCAATGCAGTTGATTCAAAGAGGGAAGGGATGCCATCCAGAAGGGTACCTTGACAGTCTTGAGGTGTGGGCCCACATGAATCTCATGAAGCTCGGTAAGGCCAAGTTACAGGGTCCTGCACCTGCATCAGGGCAGTTCCCAGTATCAGTACAGGCTGGGAGATGAGTGGATTGAGAGTAGCCCTGTGGAGAGGGACTTGGGGATACTAGTGGATGAAAAATTGGACATGAGATGGCAATGTGTGCTTGCAGTTCAGAAAGCCACCCATATCCTGGGCTGGATAAAAAAAAACATGGCCAGCAGCTTGAAGGAGGTGATCCCACCTCTCTACTCCACTCTGGTGAGATCCCACACTTCAATGACTAACAGTTATTGGCTTTCACAGTGAACGTTGAGTTGTATTGCATCCAATGAGACTTTGGTTAACTCCTTCTGTCTGCTTTTCTGGACACGTGAACATGCCTGTACCAACCTACTTCTAGTATCTTCTGTGTGGTGATGCAAACCAAACTTAAACCAAATTTTGTTGGCATCCGTGGTAATTGCCCTGTGGATCATCTCCTCCCATTATGCACCATAAACTGTATCGGGGGCTTCCCTGCATCTATTCCTGGGCATTCCATGCTTTAAAGGTGTGGTGAAATTACTGCGTAGCAGGGAAGCATCTGAATCATCTGTGAAAAGTGCACAGTCTAGGAGGACAGCCTTGTCCATTACTGTGCTAGAAAGGTATCATTGAGCTCAGGAAATGGCAATATGTAATGGTAGGATGTTATCAAGCACTGATATTTAACGAGTATTGGTCTGACAACTACATAGCTCCTTACATCCTTTGCCTATGTATGTGTATATACACGTTTTTAAGCATGACTTGTAAAAGTAATTGGAGAATAAATTTGTCAGAAAAATTCATTGCAAAACTCAGTTAATATCAGACACTGGAGCTAGGGTCTGTGTGTTCTAAGAAGTGACCTTAGTTACGCAATTAATCTTTTTCACCACTGTTTAGCTGGTTTAGTTAGGTCTGTTTCTGTACAGGAGATTAAAATATGGCTCTGCAGCTATTCAAGTGTGATTTCTTGTGAATAGTTTTAGTAGTATCAAATCTAAAGTGGACGTTTAAGAAAAAACCCTTATGAATTTTGAGGAAAACCAGGAATTTGCCAGCAAATGGGGTTCAGTGGCCAGTTCAGTGCTCTCTTTCTGATTTGTTAGCTGGTGTTTGTTGTCAGGGCGGGAGGAGGTAAGTGAAGGTAGAGGAGATCTGTATCAGCTATTTCATGTCATGTAAGATGGACCTTTGACAGCCTTCTTTCTGAAGAACAGTGTTATAAAGCCAAGGTGGTAGAAAAAGGCAGTATTGGAGTTTTAGGTACTTTTTAGAAAATATTTGTCTTCTCAAATTGGCACTTCAAAGGGATACTGAAAAAGCAGTAGCTTAATTGATCTCCTGGCAGCCAGCAGATGAATATTACAAAGCAAATGCACTCAGTTGCTGGCTCTCTGTGTCTTCTCACCCTGCCCTGTAACACTTTCCCATGTTAACTTTCTTGGATGCTAAGAACAAATGAGATTAAAAGGGAGTGTGGAAAAGGTTAATGTGATTCAGCTGTTATCTACCGCTATTCTTGTACAGGGTCCTTCCACCCCCAAAGAAAATTAATATTAGAAGTGTATGATTTAGAGTAGCTCTGTTTCACATTTTGCTGCTTTTTCCAAGGTAGAGAAAATGATTAATTTGTTTCAATATATTCACCTTTTGATCTACTAGTCTCTGTAGAAGAGCGGCAGCTCCTTACACAGGGCTCAAATCCAGGTCCTTTTTTGTTTTGTCTTTTTTTACATCTGTGAGAATTTCTCCCTGTAGCTTCTTTCTGAAAAAACCCAGCTTATTCCTCCTTTAGATGCAGCCAGACCAAAGCATTCTTTCTCAAATGACTCCTCAAACTCGCCAAGTTTTTTCTTTTCCATCTTTGAGTGTTAAGACATCTACCCTAATGTGAGCCAGGATGCGTTGATTTGGTTTCTCAGTACTAGGCTGCTGATGCCTGGAACCATTGAGATGGGGAGAAAAAAACACACTGAAGATGGGAAGGGCACCTTCCTCATCACTGTCACAGCTTTTATTTACTGCATTCAGAACCAAATAAGAATGAATTGAAAGATAAAAAGGAAAAAGTACTTTTTTTTTTTCAGGGAGGTTCTGCTTAAATGTTATTTTTATTACTGCCTTTGTTTCTTCTGCAGAGTGGGAAGCCCCCAGTTAAGGACATGTTCACAGATCTGAAGGATGGAAGGAAGCTTTTGGACCTTTTGGAGGGTCTGACAGGGAAACCTCTGGTAAGAGAAATGTGTATGAGTCATATTCCCATTTATTAAAAAAAAACCCAAGCCAGCAAATAAGCAAACCTCACAAAAAACAAACTGTGGAATGTGATA
>VXAK01007469.1:4469-108569 GCA_013399435.1 Arenaria interpres
CATGTATACCAGTTCTTTGTTACCTAATTGTTACAATTCTGGCAGAAATAGATAAATTTTTTTTGGAGGAGGTGTAAGAAAGAGCTCACTCACACATCAGGACAACTGGCCAGGTATTGTTTTTGGTGCTCACAAGGAACAGTTGTGAATATAATATTTATAAAGGAGAGAATGCATAAACTCTATCTATAATTGTTCATTGTGTGGTTTATAAATACTTCCTAAGTACAGCCATTGGAACATATTTTTAGGAAGGCTCTTACAAGCTGAGATGTCAGAAGGCGGATCTGAGATGAAGGAGTTTTCTGCTGACGTTTCTTGATAAACTGAAATAAACATACCTCATTTAGAAAGCTACAGCAAAGTATGCCAGTGCAGACATTTGATTGTATTGATTAAAATTGATGCATGCTTTATGAAGTGTTATATCCTTTCTCTACAAGTAAAGAACAACAATATTGTGTTTAGTTTGTCCTGAGTGAATGATTTACTATAATCGAAGTCCTTATTATAGTCTTCTGGAAAATGAAGTGTAGACATTATCAAGCTAAGGAGGGGCTTTTTGTTTTCTGGGAAGAAGTAACTTACTGCTGAAGGGGCCTCTCTGTGTCTGAGATCCAAGGTATAATGATAGCTGATAATATTTGTGAGAGATGGAGGCTCTTCAGTGAAGCTGCATGATGAATCACTAATAAAACCCAATTAGCTGCTTAGATGATTCCCCTTTAGTCATCACTCAGAGAATGGAAATCATGAGAGCTGAGAGAGCATCACAACTGGGTCTTCTACAACGGCAAGAGATAAAATGATGCTGGATCTTTGTTGAAGTCAAAAAGGACAGTAACATAAATGAATGAATTTTAGTAAAGGCTCTCTTTAATGAGCCTATGCAGAGCTGAAATCAATGGGTGATAATACCTTAGAACAAAATTAAATCATCATATAAGTGATACTGTGGTGAGTGGGAATAGCACAGTGAGGGGTACCAGTACAGGGGGGACGTGCTAGCTAGGGGCGTCATGATTAGAGGCAACACTGCAGCTAGCAACAGCAGGCAGGAGTAGCAGCATGGTGAGAGGGGGTGGTTCATCAATGGGTTTATGATTAGGGGTTGTGGCAGCTAGAAATTGTGCTGAGACAACATCAAGGTCCCTCTACATGCACAGGCATCATTTTATAATAAAAGATATATGAGAATCTGTCTGTATGCGTGCTAGGGTGGTACTGAGTACTGAAAAAAAAAGGCTGAGCCACTTGTATTGGAAAGGTACAACATGTCGAAATGTCTTTCAATGTGGGTAAACAGAAAGCGATACATACTAGGAAAAAAACCAAAGGGCAACCAACTTACAAAATGATGGTCTTTGAGCTGATGGTTTCCATTCTGGAGCAAAGTCTTAGAATTATGACGGGTAGCTTAACATGCAGTATTAGGAAAGCAAATTAAAAGCTAGCGGTTATTAGGTGAAGAACAGACAACAAAGCAGAATGAGAAGTTCTCACACTAGACATCTGCTTACGGCCACCAACGGGAGCCAGGGTGCTGAGCTAGATAGGCCCTTGGTCTGACCCAGCATGGCTGTTTTTCTGTTTTCATGTGCTCACAGCTGGGTGAGAAAATCGAATCAATGGTCTGATGCCTACTGTTCTGCAGGGCTGTACTTTCCTATCAGATAAACACTGGTTGATTTATTGCTTCTTTTTTTTCCCCAAGCTGATGCTGCGTCACTTTTCCTTTTAATATCTTTGGTTTTATCCATATATATATGGATTTGGCAAGAAAGGAACTGACTGTTCAGGGAATCACAGAGTTTTAGCTCCCCAGCTGACTGGAGTCCACCACAAACTGGCCTGATACTGCAACATCTGAAACATGTGCTACACAAGTATTGAATTTTAGAGATGTTTATTCTCGTATGCGTTAAGATCTTGTAACTTTTCTTTCTAACAACTGAAATAGTGTTAGATAAGAAAGTTATGGCTGCTAATCCAATTCATTTATTGTAAAACCAAACAGAACTCATGGTCTTTTTAACAGCTAGCTTTCTTGAAACTCTGAATATGCCTTTACTAAGAAATACATTTTAATAACGCAGGAGCACAGTGTCTAGACAGGAGACTTTCTAATTTTCTTTTGCATAAATGAGTACAATATTCATAAAAATCTAGATTGAGAGGAAATATATTATGGCCTAAAACATCCAACCTGATCTAGTTGAAGATGTCCCTGCTCATTGCTGGGGGGGGTGTTGGACGAGATGACCTTTAAAAGTCCCTTCCAACCCAAACTGTTCTATGATTCTATGATTTAGAACAAATCTATCTATCTAGCTTACAAAATCTCAGCTAATAAATATGAACTGTTTCAATGAGAATCAATATTCACAACGATTGGCTTTGTCTGGTCACCTGTATGCACTCCTTGACATCTCAGAAGGAGCAAATGCAGGGTAAGCAGAGGAATTAATAGCCCCTTACTCTGTTTCTACCTGTTTTTATGAAACTTGCTGGAATTTACTATCGTTGATTCCTCTGCCACTTTGTTAAATTTGCTTAAATTTATGCAGTAGGCCTGTAAGTTACTAGGAAGAAAAGGGTGGATAGATTTCAGCAGGATTTTGTATAAGCTTCTTTCCTTGAGGAACCCAGGCTGAAAACCAGAAACATTTCCGTTTGACTGCCTCATTCTGAATGACCCACTGATGCATATTTTCCTTAAAAATATGACAGAGATGATAGGAAAATCATAAGTACTTCTGTTCATATTCTTTCATTTGTACTTGTTAGATGGTATTTGACTTTATAATTGTCCCTTAGAGAGCACGGTGGCATCATCTGTTTGTATAAGACACTGAGAACCTGCCTTAATGAAAAGAGAAACATGACTCTCTGCAGCTGTCTAAATCATATCAATAAAAATGAGATTTCAGGGGTGAAACCCTTGAACTGCTGATGTAACTGGCAAAATTCCTGGAGATTTTTAATAGAGCCAGGATTTCACCATAGGAGTGTTGGCTCTCTTTGGTTTACAAATAAATCACAAAGGATTCCTATTCATGTTTGTGTTGGCTGCTCCAAAGTATTTATGAACAGATTAGGATAGAAATTTTCTGTTCTTGTTGCCTACAAAGTGCCTGTGAGTTTTTTATTTCAGTAATTCATTGCCTTTTTTTTATAGTGTGTAACTGGCCATCTTTTCTTCACTGGATAGTTGTTTCTTCTTAACAGGAGACAATTGATGAACAGCAAATACTACATTTCTGGCAGGAATCTGTACTAATTAAATAATTAGTCGCCAGCAGAATTTAACAAGGGAAAAAAAATAGTTTCCATGACAATCAGCAATTTTAATTTGAGCTTTTTATTCACAAACCTTATTTATTCATAAAACTTACTTTCTTTACCTGATTACTTCTGAAAATAAGTATGCAATACTCTCCCTCTGCTGTATTTTATTACATCTGTTGGTCTGTAGCTTTTCATTTTACTGCTCAAATCTTCTATTTTTCTCACCTGTATGGGCTCACACACATTTACTCTTATTGCTTTATGTACTTGTAATGTCTATGGACTCACATTATATATGATCTCAATTTATCATTATCATTTGCTGCTCTAAGTGTGATATATTATTGTAAACGTGGAAGATAAAGTCTCCACAGGAAAGCTATATCTTATCTGTAAATCAAACTTTTTTGTTGCTCATAAGGTTCAACTTGTGCATGTTTGATAATTCTGTATTTAATAAATGTCTGTAGGTAACATTTTAATTTTACATGCCACTGGCATTTTCTGGTGTCCAGGTAGTGAGACAGATGAAGGAAAATAAGATTTGATTTTCAAAGAATGGTAGATAAGTAAAAATAACATCTGACTGCAAATGATGTCTCTTTGGAGAGTAATACACATTATCGCGTGGCTGGATGACTGCGCTTAAGACACTGACTTTACCGAGTCCCTGGGGAGACCTTCCAGTGGTCCAAGACAGCAGTTTTGCCTCTGGTACCACAGAGGGCACGAGCCAGATGAGTGTCACCTCCTTCCCCGTGCTTCCGCTGACAGCGGCAGCGCGTTTCGTACCCCAGGCCGCTTTGCAAACCCTTTTCCCATCACATCTGAAGGAACTACAACATTGGAACGGTAGAGGGGAGGGAGAGGGGGACAACGATGAGAGTGGGTCCCACCACAGCAGTCAGCAGAGCTGCCCAAGGCCGCTTCCTTGCGTGCAGCTTCCAGACAGCGAGTTCCCCCTTCCAGCGTCTCCAGCCTGCCATGGGTAGCCCCTCACAGAAAGCCTGGAACAGCGGACATGGCTCTTCTGTGGAGAATATGAGGTAAAATATGCCCGCCGGAGAGAGGGGAGGGGGGGGGGAAAGGGGCTTAATTAATTAAAAAAAAAAAAAGTCGAAATGAATACAAATGTCAGCAAACATGACCGTAACTATTTTTGAAGCCAGCCAACTGCACAGCACCGTCTGTGTGGTGATAACAAGAGCGGTGGTTTTGTGGTTGCCGCACTGGGAGTTAGGGTGCCTTCCTTAATGCCTCTGCTGACGGCAGTCGATGAGTTTAAGCACATTTTTAGTCAGTCCCTCTGTAAAACTGTGACAGCGATGTCGCTACGAGGTTACATTCAGTCTCCCCCGTGAGCTCCTGGGGGGGAGCGGTGAAGTGGGGGCCCAGCCACGCTGGGCTGCGGCCTGAGGGGCAGGCTGGCCTGCAGTGGCAGTGCTGTCCCGCTGCCGGGCAGGGTGCCACAGGCAGGGCTCGGCTCTCGCCATGAGACCACTGAGACACCCAGGAACAAGCCTGGCCCAGGTGGGATTTTGCAGAAAAGCCTCAGCTCGGGAGCTCGGCTGCTTCCCTGGCGTCATGTCCAACAGCTCGTCCCCTGCAGGTCAGTGTTCCCTCTCCTGTCCTCCTTGGTTACTCGATGTGTAACTCAGGCTTTCTCTTTATTCAAACATTATGTGCAAATGGGTCAGTATTCGTACAACAGCCTCAAAGGTCTGGCTGCCCTATCTTTCGTCGCTCTTTTCCACCATGCCCATGTTGGTACCGTATGTGTGGTGAGGCACAGGGGTGCTTTTACTTGGGGACAGTGGAGCCCGTCCCCACCAAAGGTAAAACCCCTCTCAGGCACATTTCCCCCTTAAGCCCAGCGTGGACACGGGTCCCCTGGGACCAGGCCCACCACCACAAGGCCTGGGAAGAGAAACCCCACAGTTCTTTCTCCATAGTGGGTACTGGAGGAGAGGGTCACCTCCACCCAAATACCAGGAGTGCTGCCACTGGTCAGGATGCCATCATGGCTCTGCATCACTTCTGTTTAAAATGCCGCCAATGAATACTGAGTCCCCGTTGTCCCTGGCTTCTTGGAGTCTGTCAGTCAGCTGGATCTGCGTCCATTAAACACATGCCTTACTGATATCAAATTGTGTGAGTATTTTACTCTAAGTGTCATGTAGTGCTAAGCCTTGCAAGCATTTATTACATCTGCACTGTTACTTTTAGCAGCTAAGCCTGTCATCTCATCAAAGAGTTTTCAACAAGACCTGTTTCCAGGAGACTACAGCAGTTATGTATCTAGGCACTTTTGAAAACATGCCAGGTATCTACCTGAATCTTTGTGCACCACATATCTATAAAATCTGGCTTTCAGTCTCCTATTATAGTAGAGTTTCATATCTATGAGGAGTATTTTTATCTTTTTATTGCTGATCATGAAGACCTCTAAGAATCCAGTACTTGAAAAAAACATGAAACTGATTTAAGTGCATCAGCATCCTCTAATCACTATTTTATTTACAGATAACCTGCTGGAAGACATTGTATGTTAGACATATATTGCATTCTGTTTATACAATATAAAAGACTGCTGAGGTAACTAATTAAAAAAAAAATAAAATAACCCCAGTCTTTCATCATCTTTAGCAAGTGGTTGAAACTGTCTAAAATGGCTTGCTATGTGGGCTGACTGAACAAATCAGAAGGAAGCATTAGTTCTAAAATACCTGTTAAAAAAACCCAACTAAGACAAGCGTATAGTACCTGGAGTTTATGAGTTTATGATGTAGTCCAACTGGATTAAACGATCATCCTCAAGCTATTTGACCACAAGAATAACTTGAACTTGGTATTTAATTATAGTAACCCTTTAAGTCACGCTTAACTTCTTATCACTTCTGAAGTTTTTCATTAATTCCCATTCAGTGACTGATATATTACAATTCAGTGTGCTTGCAAAATGTATTTTTCAGTCTTGCTAGGCCAGACCAAAAACAATGCTGGCATCATAAGTTCAGAACTGCAAACCTGAAACCCATTTTTCAGTCTTGGTCTTCATGGTCTCTAAAAGCTTCAGACTCCTCACCTTTTAAAGTTTTTCAGGAGCAGTAGTGCAGCTGCAGAAGTGTCTGGTGGGTTCAGGAAAACCATTTGAGACCCAGAAAATACGCATGTGAGGTTCCGTTTAAGAACATGAGAAACTTACTGCACATTCACAAGGCAGTGTTCAAAGACAACGGCACTTTTAACTAGACTCCTTTCTTCTGAAACGAAGCACTCCTACACCATAGACTTCTGCGTAATATCTTTGTATAAACAAAACTGGAGGATGTAAGAGGCATTTTCCCCCACAGCCTGAAGTGGTTCAAACTCAGATTTCTCAGCTTCTGCGACATTTCTGTAGAGAAAAATGAGCAAGATTGTACAGCTTGATGATCAGGACACTCAATGAATGCTGGGTCTTATCCTTCCTGCCATCATCCCTTAGGAAGCTTATATTAAACAGTCATTGCATAAAATGTAGAAATGTATCTCGAACAGGATTGGGACCACCAGCAACCTCACTTCCTCTCTGGCTGTGTCTGAAAAGAGATGAGTGAGCACTGTAAAAGAAAGGATCTCTTTGCCTCATCTGGCAGGCCTGCGTGTGCATTTCCTATCAGGGAACAAAGTACCTAAATGTTAAAACTGTTGTGTATGAACAGAAAAACCACTCTCCTGTACATTTCATGGATGTACGCTCCTGGTTTTCTGTTAAGCAAATAGTGCACTTTGTAATAGTATTTTCCTGAGAATCAGTTCTCTTTCAGTCCCTAGCTGTTAAAAAAGGATGAAAAATCTTTCTCGTTATTGAAGCCTCTTCTAGTGAAAAGAGTTCTTACCAGGCTTTATAAGTAACAGGTTCCCCATTGTAGCACTAAATGTGCTTATTTTGTGTGTGGCTTTCCCCTGCAACAAATACCCATCTCCCCTGTAACAGCTCACAGTCCTTGCCAAGCGTATTTATACTCTTTATATCCAAATACCTCCTGGGGATTTCATCATGCAGGACTTATAATATTTGCAACATAAATTTAGCATAACCTAGAGCTCTAGCTTTTTCTATTGAGAGGCTGCACCAGCTGATTTGGAAGAATGTGATTGATAAGAGGGATTTGCAGCTACTAAAACAAAGTGGTTGTAAATCTGATTTTTCATTGCTGCTTTCCGGTTCTGTTGCCTAAGATCTCCTTTAGACAAGTCACATTTTTACCAAATAAAGTCTCTTCATTAAATGTTTTTACAGAGCTTCTAGGTATATTTAAACCATATGAATACTGTGGATGAAAGATATCAGGTTTGCAGTCAATTAGTTTTAATGCCTGCAAGTACAACTACTTTTTAATTTCCTTTATACATTTCAGACTCTGCAAATTCCCATAGGGAGGACAAATCTACTTTAATCAATAGATACAAAACAGCAGAAAAAATCATTACCACCCGCTGCTATTCCATCAGTTTCATCTCCTTCCTTAGGAGACTTGAGTGTCCAGCCGTGTAGATTTTCACCTCTGAGTTCAATCCATATCTAAAGGTTTCTAAATAGTTCTGAGACAGCTTTCATTTTAGTTTTCACCCTTTTCTTGTTTGCCTGTTTGTGCTCAAAAATAATAGCTCAAAACACCCCTTCTACCTGACAAAGCATTTGTAAACTACATCTTTCTCATTACGCACTGGGTTTTGACTCTATTCTTTCTTTAGTTTGCTGGAGGCAGCCTGTCTTCTTCAGGAAGCTTTCCCTAGAAATCACTTTTTCTAGCTTGCTTTATGTTGGTGATTTCCATCCTTTGACAACTCATTGCCTAGTTAGTGGTAACTATATTGCAGGAGAAATGACTAAATATCCACTTAAGATGTGGAAAGGAAGCATCTGATATGGCAATCTTAGAACTTGACAAGAGTAGTTTTTCTTTTTTCAGTTATTATCTCCTTTTTCCACAGTGTCCATCATCATTTGTTTATCATTTATTGGCTAATTTAGGGCTTAATTGTGCTTGAACAGAGATTTTGGACAGAGGAGAGCTGTGAGTGTTAACATGATTTAGGGAAAATCAATATATCCCGCATTTCCGTGGTGTATGCTCTCAAAATTTCCTTTTTTTAGGAAACATACTGACCTGGCAGTGATGTCCTCCTCTAATTCTGCTGGAAGAAGTGGCAGTGGCCGTTGCTTAACCATTCCCACCCCATTAGTCTTCATTTGAAGGAGTGGGGGATGCATATTGATAGTTATAATCACTTCTGTGGCACAAGGGAGGCAGAGTTGTAAAATGTAAGCACTTCTGTAATGCTGATAGAGAGAGGAGAAAAGAATTTCACCATGTCCTCTGGTCAAGCTCTTTTAAGCCCACAAAAGAAAATTACCGCTATCTGTCACTGAAATTTTGAATGGAGTCTGAAATTACAGGTGAGGAACAGTTAATGTGGCTGAAGATTGGTGGAATAAGGGTGCTTTTGAACCTATACCACATAATGTGTATTGCTATCTTTGTTTAGGTACATGTATTTAATATCTGGATACTAACATGATGACAATAGGTAATATATGCTACATAGCCTGTGTAAAATAGATGCAAATCCTCCTTTTTTTTCTCCTTTAATAGCATTATCTGCAAAAGAAATTAGCAATTTCATAACCTTTTCACATCTTTGGTGTATACATAGGAAAAATGATAGAAAGGGGAAAGTTACTGAGATGAAAACACAAAGAGATAATTTCTTTTAAAGAAAAGTATTTGGTATGTACAGTATATATCATACGATAGTGTTCTAATCTTGTTGAAATATGTTTAAACTAAAAATAAAAAAATCCTTACATATACCTGATGAACAGTGGAACAAATGGGTTTGCTACACATGCATGGGTTACTGTTTAAAGGTTGGCCTTTTTGTACAACTGGAGGGCAATAGTTCTCATTAGCTTTAGAGAGCAGAGCAACCCATTTTAAACATAATAAGCATCTCTTCCAGAGAGAAATGCTTGGTCCTGGAATAAAAATGAATATTAGTATATTAGTGTACCGGCAAGCTGAATATCTAAAAGAAAAATTCATCCAGCTCAAAATAGCAAGTAAGACTTCTCTAAATTAGCAGGAAACAAAAAATTGTCTAGTTTGGGTGGAATAGATGTTGAAAAAGCTGAATGAATTCTATTGGCTGAATGAAATGTATTTTGATTTACATTTAAGATTCTGTTGGATCTTCACTGAGTGCCTTCACAGCATTTCTTGTCGAAAATCGGAACGATAACATACAGAATCTCTTTTTTGTGAAGACATACTGTTTGGAAATAAATTAGAAAGGCCTGAAAGGAAGAATATATCTGCATGCTATGTGCAACCATTAATCGTGAGAGGAGAAAGATGAATGAACCAAAACAAAGATATATTTCTTTAAAAAAGTTATATCAGTAGTGTGCAAAAGGGGCAATTAGTAGTATTTTCTTAAGAGCAATTTAGATTAAATTGCTGCTGTATGCTATTTTTGTTGCATGCCTGAGCTGTCTCTAAAGCAGTTTCAAGAGAGCATATATTCTGGTAGCCTGCATTTTTGAAACCAAGGTAGAAAAAGGAAGAAGACTGTAGCCTGTTGCAGGCATAACACTCTAAACATTCATGTGCTATTAATAGATTAAGTGGGCAGGAATTTCCTACCCACTGCAGTTTTTCTCTGTTTAATTATTTCCAGTGGTTGTTAATTTGTATTTTATGACATTCCATAATATATGCTCCCAGTAACAGGAAAATAGGATTTTTTTTTTCTTTTTTAGACAGAATTAGTATTGGTTTATGTGGTAAAAATCTCAGCAAAATTCCCCCCTTGTCTCTGTGCTCTAGGTGTCTTACCACATTCAATACCATTTTGTTGAGCGTTATCTTCATTAATTTAAGCTCTGGCTTCTCTTTTGCTACCATGAAAGCTCTGTGCTCAGACTGCATGAGGTTCTTGAAGATGGCTCATGCCTTTGGTTTTCCTTGTGCCTGTTTGCAGCTGGAGCTAGTCCATTTGAATAACTATGCCACCAGATTCAGAATATTATACAACAGATATTAAGATTAAAGTCATATCTTCTGCATGGACAGGAGATAGTAATGGTCTTCTCCTATACTAAGTTCACTTCCACTGCTCCGTCTTATTGCTTTATGATGTTACATCAGTAGTGCTGCTTATACGCATGAACACTTTCTGTTTACAAAGGCTGGAGACTTTACATTTGATAGTCTTGTGGACCTCTCCATTCTGATTCACCAAAAGGATTTAGCAAGTTAGTGGTAGAATCCCAATTACCTGCTTTCTTTCTTCCTTTTTAGAAAGATGTGACTGGTGTGATGAGCGCCCATCAAAACCTGTCTCATGTTGAAATTCCTTCTGTGCTACGAATTCATAAAGCTACCATACTGTCAGTGCTCCTCAAAGGTCATTCATTGTATAAGAAATGACCAGTGTTTGAGCATAGTACAAGGCTGAATTGTTCTCAGTACGTCATCAATGTTTCATTGACTGGGACAGGTTAGGCTAAATTCAAATTATTAGAACCTCTGTGTTGCAAAAGTAGTGGCTTCAGGCTAGATGCACAAAAACTATAGGAACTTAAATGGGATATAAAAGTATACCTGGAAATCTACCGAACCTTGAGTGCTTTCAGTTTTCAAAACAGAGACCACAGACATCTACCTTTTTCAAGCTGTGACTTGGGAAGCACAAAACCACACAAGATATGTTTTCTACAGGTTACTACTGGCACCACTGCCCACACTAGCTCATTAAGAGTTTGGACATGCCTAACCCTGTGAATTGCATTTGTGATGCTGGGTGCCCTGTGCAGATCTACAGATCTGCTACTTGGACTGGATGTTCAAGTTTCTTTATGAGTTCAATCATTGATTTCCTTTATGCCTTAAGGAAACATTTTGATTCTTTTTAAAGGTTTTTAAGTAGCGGAGGGAAAGCACAGATTTGTTTCCTTTTCTTGATAAACTTCACGATGCAAGTAATGGTGGAGGAATTAGACAATGTTAGTGATAAATAATGGTCTAACTTTGGTATCTGAGAGCTCTGCAGTAAAGAAAACCTGCCCATATGCACTGGGGGTGGAGAGAGAAGGTTTTATAACAGATTTAAAATTAGAAAACAAAATGGCCTGATTAACAGCAGTAGGAAGAGTTCTGCAGAGGATGAGGGGAGAAATTAACGGATGACATTCAAAGGCAGCTGTGAAATATGAGAAGCTGCAGCACGCAGAGGTAGTCAAATCTAGCAGTACAGAGAGTTCTGAATGATCTGTAATGCTGGAATAAATCAGACAGTCTTGGGGGGGGGGGGGATATTTCAAGTGATGGATCATCTCTAAAAGGTGGATCACCTCTGCTTAGACAGATGGTAAACCAGTAGATTCCATCCTGAGCTAGAGCAATATTAGTGTTAGAAGCAGGTGTTATGTAGGGGACGTGTACAAAGATATTTCAAGCAAACTGACAACGATTTTAGCACGCGCTGGGCTTTTTTGGAAACAAAGTGAGGCCCCCCTCAATTTTATCCTTTGGAAAGCAAATGTAATTCAGCTATTGCTATCTCCATCTGAGAATGTATGTCTCTGAATCTTCCACTTATCTTGAAATAAGGGAAGGGTAAGAGATCCTTGACAAACGTGCTTTCTAATGCCTAGATCCTGGGCATATGGTGCAGGGAGTCTGGAGAGGCTGCGTTGCAGAGCTGCATTAAAGAAACTCCTGATGCCTTAAGTCAGGATCGTTATGGAGGCTTTCCCCCGGACAACTTTCCTTGTAAATGATCCTCTACAGCAATAACATGGACTGCAGCCTTTCCTCTCTGTTGCCCTGGACCTACCCTCGTTGTCAACAGCACAACGAGGAAAGATAGCATGTGATAGCAGGATAGCATTCTGTGACATCATGCCCATTGCCAAGACAGGTTGTGAGAGGAAAGTTGCAGGTGACTACGAGCCAAAACAGAATGTATACAGACACACTACAAAGGCCTCTCCATTTCTAAATAGATGATGGCCTTTAGTGGATAGATCTCCTACTGATAAATTCTGTCTTTATAGCAGAACTGTAGGAAGAATAGTATTTTTTTGTGGTAGACCACAGTCTGGCTTCTAGTGAACTGTTCTGATGTATGTGGTTGAACAGAGACTGCCTCTCTGAAGAGGAATTCTCTCTGCTAATGACAGGAAAAATCCTACCCTTTTTTTCATTATAGGTATGACTGAGTAAAACAAGAAGCTAGATCACTAATTAGAGAATACTGAAGACTACTATGAAATTACATCTGCTCTTGATTTCCTCTAAGGCAACCGTATCTAACACCTAAGTATGGACCCATTCTAATCAGTTTTCTTGGTCATGAGCACATTCCTCTTTGATACACAGTATTATTACTTTTTGATTCATAAAGAAATAACCATTTAAATTATGGAACAGGTTGCCCAGGGAAGTCGTGGATGCCCCATCCCTGGAGGTGTTCAAGGCCAGGCTGGATGGGGCTTTGAGTAACCTGCTCTAGTGGGAGGTGTCCCTGCCCATGGCAGGGGGGTTGGAACTAGATGATCTTTAAGGTCCCTTCCAACCCAAACCATTCCATGATTCTATGATTCTATTCTGGCTATGAAATTAAAATTATATTCATTCAGCCATTTCTTCCTCACCTTAGAATGTCCCATTCCTTTCCTTCCCTTCTTTCCTCTCTGTTAGCATCTAAATTTCATATATGAATGCTGATACAACTTGATTAAGAATTTAGCAGCTCTTTTTGTCCCCAAGTTAACTGAAGAAACAATTCAGTTGGTGCTGATTCATGAAGGGAGGCGGACTCAATTTCAACTAAGACTGGTAAATAACTGATCTCAAGGCTGAATGGAAGCACTGATAGATTTTGTACAGTTTCTGTAGTTTTGCTTTTCTTCTGCCTTAACCTGTGCTAAAACAAAATATGAGAGAGACATGAAGTTTTTGTGGGGAATAAAGACAAAAAGTAGGTACTTCCCAGTGCATTTTTTCATGTAAGGTGCTTTTAATTGCTCTTCATTAACTCCATCCTTCATTCAAAAGCATTTAGAAAGTTTGCCTTTTCTGTGACTCATTTACACCACTTTTGCACCTCTATTTTAGGATTTGCACTATTGTTTTATGAAGAATCAACAGAATACTAGTTCTTACTTTCGAGTATCCCAATATTTTCTGTTTATATTGTGACTGTATTTTTTCACTTGAACCTTTTTTTCAGCAGATACCATCAAATTTTAACTCATAATCACAGATTCATTTGTATATATTAAGTCATTGTTGAGCCTATCTAACCTTATGATTTAATTTATTACTTGATAATCAGAGCAATTCTTATGTGGCTTAACATATTCAGTTGAGATAGGCCACTTCATTCTTCAGTAATGTAAAAGGTTTTATTATTGAAAAGAAGTCCTGGTTTAATGCCAGTAACTTGTATAAGGATGCTCACGTTTTCAGGTTGAACATATATATTAGTAATTTCCTTCATTTTTAGATGTTGAATATTTTATACAATGACCATAATTACTTTGTGTATTAATATTGTTCCATAACTTGGGCAAGGATGCTTTTTGTTGTACACATTTAACTTTGGCTTGTCAACTGCCACCTCAGTTTTTCTATTTTTATTTCGTAATTTGTTCAGATACATTCTTTCCGCATTAATATGCTGCTGTCAGCAAATCGTGGTTTTGAGCATTTTGTAGGTTATTTTGAAGACTTTTTTATTACCACTAACAGGAAACAACTCGTAGTTACTTTTTAGAAGCAGGCTGTTAAAGAGTAATTTTAAAAAGTATGACTTTTAAAAATTTCACTCTTTGTATTTTTTAGAAGAATTCTTTTTATTACTACAGCTTCTCTTAAAGTTTGTAGTTTTCCATCTTAAAAGGGTACAGAGGAGTTTGGCAGCAAAACATACCACGTCGTATGCCACGTTTGACTCAACTGATTTTTTTGACTAATTTAACTGGTTGGTTTTAGGCCTTCTGGCTCAGGTTTTCTCAAGTTTCTCTGGTATGTGGTCCTTTGCTCCTGAGTTTTATTGCTTGAACCAATTCGATTCAAGGAAAGGTTTCTCAAAACATTAGAGATGGGACTGTGAGTGCAAACCAGCGCTGTAGCTCCCTGGGACAGAACTGCAGCTGCTGTCTTTCACTGTCTTAATTTCTATTGCACATATGAATGTCAATGCAGTTCAAATAAAAGACATTTGTTTTGCTTAGTATTGAATAATTTTGTCACTAAAAACTTAAAATCACCTGAGGAAATAAGCTGGTATGATCTATTATCTACATATACTTAGAACTCAGGGAAAACCGAAGGACATGTATGTAACATCATAATGTGTTTACGTATAGGGAGTATGTAGCACATACATATTTAATTTCTTTAGCCATTGTGATGAAGATAACAAGGTGTTTGGAGGAAGCTTTAATACATAGTATGCATCTTTATAATTTGATAATGGTTTCTCCGCAGAATATTAATCAATATTGTAGACATCAGTATTCCAGTTCTCCAAAGTAGTAATGATCTCCACGCATCGATTCGCTAAACATCAATTTCTCATATTTGCTGTAAACGCTGTTTTTAGGTGATTGCGTTTAGCACAGCTGTGAGCAGCATGATCATAACGTAGTGATTCTGTCGTTTCCTAGGAGGTGAATCCGTATCTCAGTCATGGGTGATGTGGAAGTTTGTCTTTTTTTTCTGGAAGCGATCTTCCCTGTGTTTGGTGGCAGCTGTGCCATTGCCCACCTGCGGTACTTTCTCAAAAGTCACCCCTATTTCCTCACTTGCCACCAGCTCAAGCAAAGCTGAACTTACTATCTACTTTTTCCTGCCTATATCGTTTATTTTCTATTTCATGAAACTGCATAGGAAATATTTTAGCATCTTCGGATGGCGCTTCTGCAGCTTATACAGCTATTATTCAAGCAAAATCCTTAGTCTGGGGTGACAGCAACGTCAAGTATGAATAGAGGGCTGCTGGGGAAACAAGCGTTTTGTCGTCTTAAGCAAGCTAGAGCAAAATCGCTGGGTCTTTGGAATAAGGTATGAATTTGGATCACCCTCCGAACGTTCGTCCCTGAATGCGAGAGCCGGTGTTTCCAAGAGGAGGCGAACTGGGAGTGGGAAGGGGTTCTTGGCCCCGCGGAGCCCGCGCCCCGGCCCGCCGGAGCTGGCGAGAGGCGGCGGCTCCTGCCCGTCTTGGGCAGTAGATGGTGCTAGATGAGAAGTGAAGGTGCTGCTCGGAAAGCTTCCCCGGTCAGAAGCTGCAGCTCAAAATCAGGCTAAAGTACTCGGCGGCTTGGGTGTTCGTTTCTTTCCCTCTCGAGATCTTTGGGGTGGGAATACTGCAAATCCAGTTGGGTGACTTCAGGGTGGCGATGGGTGAGAGATAAAACGTCAGTTGTTTTCCAGACACTGTTTCGGTAACATGAGAAGATTGCAGCCTATCACCGAGGCAAGGCCATCTTTTGCAGTGGGAGAGAAAGGAAGATGCAGGCATCGCAGGAAACAGTACTGCTTCAGAGCAGATTTGTTTTAAAGACCACTGTCAGCTTTTATGTTGCTGATTTTATTGCTGAGCGTGACTGAAAGCCTTATGTTTTCAGAAACCTGTGTGATTAATTTAAAGAATATGTGAAGGTAAGACCTCCCCGTCGACTGAGAAGAACAGCTACATACATGAAGTTTGGATTGTAATTAGCCAGCTGTAGTGGAACACAATGAAATTTCTTTCTGCCTAAAAACTTGTTGATTAAATAATGTAGTATAATTTTATACAACTGAATGTATATTAATATTATTCACATTATTTTAGGGTTCGAAGTAGAATTGCCAGAATTCCTTCAAAGCTAGCGATCCCAGTTATTGTTCACTGGCACAACTCCAGAAAATAAAGAAAATCATCTATATTAGTTTTATTACTGGGTTGCTTTTTAGTTTTGGTTCCCTCTTCTCTCTTCATCCTCTCCAAAGAAGCACTTACTTAGTATGGTGTTGGGGACATTTGCACATCCTCGGCAGTAAAATTAGGGATGAAATGTGTAAAACAAAGCTTAGTTAGTGGAGGAGATTTCCTTACATGATTTTACTTATAAACACATTCGTCACCTGTAAAATCAATCTTTATACAGGCACTGAAGGAGAAAATGAGAAGAAGCTGCTTCTTCATGAAGTTAATTATTTCCCCAAGCTTTGTAGCTTTCTGTTACTACCATACACAAAGCAATTATTCTGAAATTCAGTGTTTAGTGAAGACAGGGATACTGCTAATCTACTGTAGTAACTGCTTTTGAAAATACAGGACATATGAAAATTAGAGAAATCCTGCATGTGTTTTCCTTGAAGTAGGGTGTGTCTACTGGCAGAATTAAACTCATAATATTGAGCATAGGCAGAATATGTTTCAAAACCCTAAGGCTGGGAAATTATATATGTTAGAATTGTGAAACGCAGCACTTCCTGCATCTTGTTTAATGTAATAGCTGTTATCCTGTACTAAACGTGACTTGGCATTGGCAAAACCAGGTGCCCTCTGACTCTGTGAGAATAAGGTCATGAATAGCTGCAGTTCTACACAGGCACCAGTTCTGTAATGCATAATATTTGTACATACTGTTTGAATGCATAGTTCTATGCAACCTACATTTCAGAGCCACATCTGAAAAAGATTTTGTAAGTTCTTGGCAGTGGAAAAGATGTGCTTCTAAAATTCAGTAAGACAGTTTTGAAGTAGGATGTGCAAGAGGTGGCACCGAGTTGAGATTCCTCTTTGTTAATGTGAAAAATTATAAAGATCCCTTATGGAACTGGGCTTTAAAAATGGTTATATTACATGTGAAGAATTGTAGGGGAGAGAGGTAGATGAGGAAAAGAGATTATGACATTTGCTTTACCTCCTGAGATAAACTGATTAGGTGACTCCTAATATGCCGTCTCAATAACAAGAAGCCTAAACTTGGCTACAGTATGGGTAAATAAAAATAATTTAGTTAAAAGGATAGATGCTGTGATTTTAATGTGTGGAGAAAAAAAAAAAGAAGCTGAAAATGAGTTTTGCCCAGATTTTGCATTAGACTCAATAGTTGCAGACAAGACTGTTGCCTTGGAGGTGTAAAACTAGAATATGAGCAGACTTAAAAGTACATTTGATCATTTCTTATGCAATGCTTTAATTCCTTGGAATTGGAATCCAAGGAATATTAATCATATCATTTCTCTGATCTACTGTAAAGATAAATTGTTAAACTGAACTTTTTGTGAGTAGATTGAAGGTTTGTGCCAGGAAGGATTTTCAATGTTGGATGATTTAGCTGGTTGATGTGTTTTAATTTTAATAGAGGCTCATCTTCAGTGACTGGATCATGTGTGACAAATTCTGCAGGAAATTCTTGTAGAAAAGTTCCAACCAAATACCCTGTTTAATAAAACAACAGGAAGAAATAACTGCAGCTAAGAAGTGTCTTACCCATTAGCAGCTCTGGGTGGAACAGCAATCATAACTTTGAATGGTGATTTTTAGCTAGGAAAAACTCCAGTGAGTTGTTTGTTTCTTTAATACTGAGCAGTCCTTAAAGCTACCCCTGTTCTCTGTCTCTTTTGAGTGCACTGATCATGCTGAGTAAGCTTTTATTCCTTATTAGTTTTCTAACATCTGAATATCTTTAAAAGTGACCGTTGCAGAATTTACAATATTCACTCAGTAGGCTTGCCCTGAAGGACCAGCCACTCTTTCATTTCTTTTTGTAAATGCTGGTGTTGATGAGCTCTGTTTGCTGCCCTGAACACTTTCAAACAAATGTAAAACAGTAGTGCTTTGTGTCCCTATTTTCCTGCACTAGTCTACAGTTTCAAGTTCTGAGACACATAGTGGAGAAACTGTGACATACTTTACTTTATGAAGTCCATAAAACCAGGATTTTCTTCATGTTCTTACTGAATGCTACTAAGAGGCAGCCTGCCAAACTAATTTGAAAATCTTGGGCAGTTTTCTGCAAGGGAAAGTTTTCCTGCTTTGTTTCAAACAGAAATATTTGCTATAGTAAGGCTATCTGTTAAACTGCAGAATTCAGGAATATTTTCTGGGCTTGAATCCAATGCATACCTTTGCTATTTGGGGTTGAGATGAAAAGCAGGATCATCTTACATGCCCACCGTGTTAACAGTATATTTTGACCAAATCCTTTCACTGAACAACTCTGAAACCAGGGCTAAGGTTGTAAATACAGCACTTACATTCAATTATTTTGATGTAGCCTAAGATGATTTATATCTTGGAGCAAGCAAACACTACCAGGTGCTACATCTGCATGAAGTACCCTGATGAAAGATGATGTTGTACCTCTTGAACACTGATGAATTCTCTACATCATTCCTCTGAGCTAGAGCACTGTGCCTTTTGCGAGAGAGCAACAACGGCTCTGAAATGTTTCAAGTATGTTCCACATCCAAAGTAAATTCTTCTCTATCCTGTCTGCCGTGCAGATTCTGCTCTTGCTAATGCTGAAGACAAACCAGTAGCAAATTGTGAGTCTGTGGATGTTCTCTTAAGATTGACTTTTGCCATGGGTTTGCAGTAGAAGAAAGAAAAGAGCAACGGTCTTCTGATTCCTCTTCCCACATCTAATTCTAGAATTTGTCTTCCTTCTTTATCTTTTCAGTGTGGAAGTATATCTTTCACTCTGCTCTTTCTACAACACTGTTGGTTTTCATAATGAAATTGCCAGGCGAATCTGAACATGCTTGTAATCAGGTGCAATATTATTTTTATCCTCCTCTTGAAAGCTGATTCTGCATTAATTTTGCTTACATTCTTCCAGAAATCATCAGCTTCTAGAACATGTTGACCTATTTGTAAACCAATAAAACGCTAAATGAAAGATGCTTAATACATCATGAAATGACTCAGACTGTCCTTTTACTTTTCTCAGTTGTGCATATAATTCTTGCCCTTTAAGCATACAACTTTTGCATGTTGATCTTTCAGGTGACTATAGACTGGAAAGATTCACAGTTCAGAAAAACCAACCTGGTTTAATCTGTTATTAATCTGTTAGCAGAATAAATATGGTTTAGGTTTAAAATCATGAGAGCCTCTCGAGATCCCTTCTTATACATAGAAAAGAGTATGGATCCTTTTATTAGTAGCCTTACTAAATAAGATTTGAGATCCAGCAAGTCTGTAAATGACACTCTAATGCAATAACAATATTCTGAAGTATATTCTAGGTTTGAGGTACTTTTGCACCGTTCCGCACTGCTTATGGCATATCCTGTTGATAGACCAGTCTCTGGAATATATGAAAAATAGTATTTAATTGCAACAAAGTCTTTGAATTTCTTTTTTTCCTTCTTTTGTTTTAAACTAAATACCCAAAAAGGAATAATGCAAAAACTACTCTTCAACCTTTAACATGTATGGAGACTGAACCTAAGATTTCAGTGATGGTAGAACAGATGTCTAAAATTCCAGTGGAGAGGCTGGACCCTCTGATTCAAGGCTTGTGATCTAATATAGATGTCTAAATGGAGGAAAAAAATGGCCATCTGTTTTTCTTTTTTACAAACCACTTAATATTGTGTATGAAAAGATAGTGAAGAGAGTCAAATATTTGATATTGATCCAATAGTGTTGTGTTACTCTGTGCAGTCAATGCAGGAATAGGAAACATGCCCTTATTTGGAACCTGGAATTTATAGTCATACTGAAATTGTTAGCCCAGTTAAAATGAGGCTAACACTTACAGTCAAAATGATTAAATTGTTACCCAAAGAGCCTGATTAAAAAGACAAAGTTTTTTCTTTCCAAGGAAGGGAGCAAAAGGTTCATCAGTGCATGAGACACTATCTTCTTTCACTGGCTATTATCAGCTGTAAGCGCTGCTTCTCAAAACTCAGTAACTTTACTGTTTTGTCACTTACTGTATTGGGATATATAAAAATGTCCCAAAGTACAAGTCTGATTATGTACTAACATTTTCCATCCCAGGTTCTTCATCAAGAGGACCATGATGTTGATAGTGGAGGTTTCTTCCTCTTTGTGGGTGGGTTTGGATTATTTTTATACATTTACAAACACCCACTTACTTTTTCTTGCTTCATTGGCCCATGATTCTCATTATATATGTTGAATACTTGTTCTTTGTTGCTACACCCCAAAATTTGTTTTGCTAGTTCCTAGTTCAATCTTCATGTTTTACTTCAAGCTGAAACTCAGCGTAGTAGTTTCCAAATTAGGAAGATTACTATTAATATTCTCTCATTATACATTTTGGATCATGTCTATTTGCCACTTCTAAGTAAAACAGGCACAAATTATGAACTTCTGGATTCAGAAGCAACAAGAACATTACATATAAAATGTAAGATGTTAGTATATAATGGGACTTGTACTTTGGGCTATTTTTATATATAGAGATATATATTTTTAGTAAGTGATAAAACACTAAAGTCACTGAGTTTTGAAAAGTGGCACTTAGAGTTTATAATCGCCAGTGAGAGAAGATAGTGTCTTATGCACTGATGAACCTTTTGCTCCCTTGCTTGGAAATCAAAAACTCCTCTTGAGTTCTCAGAACACTGGCTTTACTTAGTAAAATAGTTCACATGCTGCTTTGGTTAGGCAATAATTTTGTTTTAAGGTAAGAAAATTCCTTGAAATTTCTCTTCACAAGAACTATATTTTCAACTAGATTTTTACAAAATAATTACAAAAGATTAAATGTGCAAGCCATAATGATGTGAGCATGCACTTGCATGAGTAGGTGTCTTCAGAAAAATCAATAAATGTATTCTCCGGGGTGAGCTTCGGTAAGTCAGATGTTTGCAATATTTTAAATTTCATGCACATCACCTACAGCCACATATCCCATGTGACACCCACTTGAAACACACCCCCCGCCATGTTCCAGCACATGCAGAAGATGAACTGACACAGGCATGAAGGACTTCTCTGTGATTTTTGTGCTAGTAGGGACTACAGAGCTGTGCCCTATGTGTAAAGATAATGAAATGTGCAATTACACCATTTTTTCAAGTAAAGTGGTACCCACACGACAATTATATCAAATAAATTGCTAAAAATTACCACAAATGCAAAAGGAGATTGAATTATGGTTGCTATGGAAACTGTAACATGCAGCTTCCTGACTTGATGCGTGCAAAATTTCAGCCTTAATATCACACTGATACACAGTTTTGCTTTTGTTTACACTTGAATAGGTGAAGATGGAGTTTGTGTGTAATAACATACTCATTCAAGTTATACTTCTCTGGTATTCCATCTAGTATTTTTTTGTTAGTTGCAGTGTACATGTTGAGGTTTACAGATGCTTTACCATATAAATACTGCAGAGAAATATTAAATGTTCTGAGGTATGTTTCTTAAAAGGAAGATGATTTACCTGAAAAGTTTATTTTATAGAAGGGTCAGTGGATTTCATGGACATACAGAAAAGTACCTCATATGGAAAACAAAGATCTTGGAATAAGCCCAATAAAGAGGGTGAAATACATTTGCAGAAATGCTTATAAGCCTCCAGTTAGGCTGATTATCAAGTGTCGTCACTGGGATTTACATGCAGTCACCGTAAAGTGACATACACTTCCCCAGGTAGATAGCTATGGCATGTTAGCTATGAAAACCTGTCTCATAATAAAACTTCATTTGAGAACCAGTGATTCGAGAATCTGGTTATTTCCTGGTGCAGAAGAGCAGAGGAGCACAGTCATAGCTAAGATTATACTTAGTGTTGAAGCAGGTAGGTCCAACACCAGACACCATTTAGGCCTGAATGCAGTAAGCACAGGGTAATTTCCACTTTGTCAGCTCTGGCATTGAGTTTCGTGCTAGTATGACTAGGTTGTTAGTAGTATCTTATGCAGATAATTTAAAGCTTGTTCCAATCATCTATGTTACACTGCATTAACATGCCCTGAAGTGGAGACCTTGTAGCAGCCTTCCAGTACCTAAAGGACAGATGGGGAGGGACTCTATCAGGGAGTGGAGCGATAGAACGAGGGGTAAAAGTTTTAAACTAAAAGAGCATAGATTTAGATCAGATATTAGGAAGAAATTCTTTCCTGTGAGGGTGGTGAGGCACTGGAACAGGTTGCCCAGAGAAGCTGTGGATGCCCCGTTCCTGGAAGTGTTCAGGGCCAGGCCGGATGGGGCTTTGAACAACCTGGTCTGGTGGGAGGTGTCTCTGCCCAGGGCAGCGGGGTTGGAACTCAATGACTTTTAAGGTCCCTTCCCACCTGAACTATTCTATGATTCTATGATTAATGCATTAGAAGATAATAAAACACTTAGGAGCCTTGACACAATATGAGATTCAATGTAATTATTGTTTTGCAGAATCTCTGGGGCTTGTGGCTTGACATTAGGAAAGCAGAACAGCTTTTGGTGGCAAAAAAAAGTGAAGTACGTCTTGAGAGAATGATTGAAAATGTGGATGGAGTAGGGTGGGAAACCATAAAATTACATTTTTTATTGTGAGTGTATGTGCAAGCACAGTACTGGAGCTCCCAGGACAGAGGTTGATAAATGATTCAAGCCTGGACTAGGGTTGTTTGAACCAGCAATTCCCAGTAGTGCTGTTCTAGTAGTAATGTTTTTATAAGATATAGTATAGACAGAGCGCAGGCATTTTTAATCACTCTGTATGACCTTGGTCTCAGCTATGTTACACAACAGTGCTCAAAAATATGTCCAAGTATTATCTATCAAACGGGTCTTAGTAGATCTGACTTTACTGGACTTTCTTTCATTAGCAATCACATGTCCAAGTAAGTCTCAGTGTCAGTTGTCTCCACAAGTAACATCTGGCATGTAAGAGCTGCTTTAACGCCTGTCAAAGTTATCAAAAGTAACTGCACAATGTTCTGAATAATCAGTCTCTTATCAACAGGACGACACCAAAGCTGCATAAAGAAACCTCAGTTTTCACTTACACGAAATTTGAATGTGTAATATAATTTCATTAGGAATTTTTTTTTTTAATTTTAGAGCAAAACTTGAAAAATAACAGCCTTGTTTGAGAACAATGAAACAGTACTACCACAGGATTTTTGGAAATGTTCAGAGATCTTAGATTTGGCTGATTGTTGGGGGTATTTTGAAGTTACTTTTATTCACCTCTATTTTATCATACTATAGTTGTATTTATGTAACATTTCTCATTTCTTTATAGCTTTCAGTTTGCTGAAATGAGTTCAGGATAATTTTATCTTGATTTTTTTTTTCAGGGTCCTTGGTATAATGTATATGAAGTATATTTAAATTCTAGCAGTTAATCTTCTGTGCTACAATAATTTCTCTTTCCTACTAGGTTACAAGTGTGTATTACAAAGTATGACATTCAGAATTCAAATTTTTTTTTTGCAATATTAGCTGTATACTGCTGATTTCTATTTGTAAAGTTGTGTTGCTAATTATTTTTAAATGCTTGGGTCATTGTTATGCCAAAAAAAATAATATTTACTCTGATAAGCCTTTTGGTAAGGGAAGAAAAAGGTGAGTTATAAGAGTTCTTTAAATTTATTCCTGCATGTATTCAGGTTTTTTTCTAGTTTGTATTTTCAGTAAACATTTGAAGCTCAAAAGTGTTTTTTTAAAAGACTGGCACAGCTGGTAGATGTATTTTTATGAAATGCAAAATTCTAGAACTTTCATGGCATTTAACCTAAATTACCGCTTTGAAATTTTTTGCAGTAGAGCTCTTTTAAACTATTTTTTAAGTGTCAGTTAACTGCAGTAATCATCTCATTCCTAGAACAGTGTAGAGTTTAAAGTAAAGAGTTTGCAAATAAGATATAGGCTATTAGTTGTTCAATTGTCTCTCTAATATTTTTAATAAGAAACTTTTGTAGTAGTAAGCTGAATATGTCTGCAAATGAGTGTCAAGGAGATTATTTGATCCTGATTTTCAGTGGCTGACTGCATTTATAGTCAGAAGGTGATGGTGTCACCTGTAATTCCAACTAGCTCTAATTTATCTGTCTTGGCTCCTGGTAGCTATGAAATTGCTGTGGCAAAGGCTTAGTTGCCAAATAAATATATGTGATTACACATGCTTCCAAAACTAAATCACATAATTTTTTTTTTGGTCAAAACCAGTAAAGTCAGCAGCAGCAAAGTTTTCTCTCAGATCTGTGAGGAATATGAGTAAAACTTGTAGGTAAGAAAAATCCTTCAAATATTTCCCTTATGAGAGGCAGGAAGGATGCTGTTAGTTTGATTGCAGCTACTGAATACAAGCATCATCTCTGTTCTGTCTGATGTAAAATTGGTGTAGGTTCCTTTCAACTGGAACTCTTCTCTTCTCTTCTCTTCTCTTCTCTTCTCTTCTCTTCTCTTCTCTTCTCTTCTCTTCTCTTCTCTTCTCTTCTCTTCTCTTCTCTTCTCTTCTCTTCTCTTCTCTTCTCTTCTGCTTCACACTCTGAAGCCCTTAGCATCAGTAAAATGAAGGGATATTTATGGAGAACTAGCTTAAGAGAATTGCTTAAAATTAGAGATTTGTTCATTTCTCTTTCCTAGTTTTAATAAGATAGGCAAAAATATAAAGCACCATGTAGAATCTATGCTATATCACAGAAATCTCATCAGGTAGTAATCCTAAATCACTTCAGCTCCACTGAGTTTAGAGCTCCTCTGAGTCTGAACTACCTGTTTGCAGGAACCACCAGATTCTCAGCTATTGCTAAGAGTTGGAGACAAAGCATCTAGGCCTCCTGGAAGTTTCAACTCCTCCTTTCTCCTTATAAAAATACTTTCTCTCATCCCTAGGATCTGTGTTAGTTTTCCTGTCTATTTGCAGCAAGTTCTGTAAAGCACTTGTGCAGCTGTTCGCTTCCACTGACTGAGTCGTGTCTTCTCTTTTCAGCTGAAGATTAGGATTGTTTGTGTTATGGTTTTCAGAAATGCACAAGTAATTTATAGTTAAGTACTGTATAGTTACTATCTTAAAAGAATTATTTTAGTGTTGAGTGGCAAGGAGAAAGATGTTCTTACTCCTAATTACCACAATTCCTCTTCTCCACAAGCTAGATGAAGCATTTCTGCTTTTGTGCTAAATTGGTACAAGAGGAGGGACTAAAAAGCAATTGAGGAATTTTGTCATAGTTTGAATCACTGTAACACAAAGCCATCACAATGACTTTCTGATTGTCTTCTGTGTACTCTTGTGTATAGGTTATGCAAGGAGGAATTATAACTGACACGGCAGTATGCATTTCCTGCTGTGTAGTAGCTCTGCCTATTCTGCTAATACTCTCATGAGAAGCAGTGCCTAGTTCTGGGGCCTCATTTATTCCCCACAGTTTGAGATATGTGTTCTTGAAAAAGGAAAGGTTGGAGAAACATCAGGTTCCTTTTTAAACTGATTTCACAGAAGCTCAATTAAATGGTGGTTTGATCTTATGCAGCACAAACATTATTTGCCTGGCAGAAGTAACAGTGGGACTTCAGGTTGAGTAGCACTTTCCTGCAGAGGTTTGGACACATTTCCTGGGCATGTCTACTGTAAAAGATTTGAGCTTTCATTTGCATTCTTACAAAAGACATATACATGCATTTCACTGAGAACTGTAGCTGTAAATGCCTAAAGGTCTCTCTTTAAGTGCTGAAATTGATATCCTGTTGGATATAGGATGAAACTCCTAACAGGCATGTATAGGCTATGTGCCACTTAAAGGGGCACAGATAGGTCTCATCCTCCTTTTAAATCCAGTGGTGGGTGTTTGTTCCAAGTGCCTATTCAAGTCAAAGCATGATTTTTATTATTGCTATGCAGAGTACAGGTCTTTTGAAAATTAACCCTTCAATTCATTGCTCAGAAAGTGAAATAGTTGTTGTGTGTCAGAATATTGGAAAAACTACTGTGAACTGCTGGCATGTACAGAACGTGCAGGCACACCTGCAAAGTTCAAAGAAAAGCAAAATGATTATGAGTTTCCAGTACATCTTTTTCAGGTTTTCTTAGATTCCTAGTTCAGTTCACATACAGCTCTTATGTTGATGTCATAAACTGAGCAGTTTGCTATGACATAATTCCAGCCTCTTTGAATTAGTGGTGGCAGTTAGATTACTATTATTGATAGTGCATGCAGGCAGGGAACCATTAAGGTGTCATAAACTTAGCAACCTCCTATGACATAATACTAATCTTTTAAATTTAGTTGTTACAGTTAGGTTGCATCCCAAGGGTCCCTACTCTAGTGCCTGGTGTGTGTATGAGCAGAGGATGCAAGTTTTCTAAGAACTGCTCAACTTTGTATTTCTTGTAACATTTGATTAACAGTTACAGCAGCACATACAGCAGAAATATTTTCCATTTGCTGTTTTTAAGTAGACGATGACAAGTAATATGAGAACATCTTTTGAAAAGCTCTCATAGTATAATTAAGAATGGATGAGTGATAAATGGATAAGCTAGGAATCAAACCAAACAGAAGAAAGTCAGGGTTTTGAAAAAAGTGTAGCTGAAACTTTTTCAACAATGATCAGCTTACAGATGATTGTGACTGTCTTCTTACAGCTACCTCCACATTTTGGCATTTAGTGGCTACAGACAAATAAGAGGCTAAATATAGGGTAGTTTTAATTTGCTTAATAATTCTACATTTTAAGACTGGTGAATGGGAATGGAAGGGTTTTAAGATATGCGTGCACAGTGGTCAGGGTATAAGGAAGTTCAGCAAATTCTTGTTTACCGTTGATATTCTGTATGTCATGGGAGCGGTAAATCAGGACTGTTGGCATGTGTGTGAAACCTTATTCACCAAAGGACGTACTTTTGATGTATTAGCTAGCTAAAAATGCAGAGAGGAGTTTGGCAGAATTCTTCAAAGGGACAAGATTTTTCAACTTTTTTTCAAATGACATCACAAAATCCTTGGACTCTTTGAGGTATAAAACATTTTAAACCCTTAGTCCTAGAGAATGTCTCTACAGCAAGTCAGGCATTGCTTCTCTGTATCTGAAAATGCCGCTGCTTGCTGTAGTGTAGCCTTTAATTCAGCTTGGATGTACGTAAAACTCCCCTGCTGATTTTGAACAGCAGGTTTGGAAAAACATTTCTCTGAGAGTTTTTAGAGTGTGTGGATTATGGATAGTAACATACATAGCTGAAGAGATAAAGAAACCAGACACCATACTGAAGTTCCTTTCTTTGAGAGCAACAAGAATGCTTTGTGACTGAGTTTGGAATCAGGACTTACACACAGAAACAAGCAAGGAACAACATTACGGTAAGGTAAGCCAGACAATGTATCATCAAAACCAGCCTATTCAGACAACTGGGCTGTAAAAACAGAAATCCAGCAGGCAGCGCACATAGAATATGGTTTTCTAAGGAACATTGTGTAAAACTTGAAAGTCGTGGTTAAGTCAAGTGAGATACAAACACCCACTTGCAGCTAGCGCTGTGAGGACAGTAGAAGGATACAGAACCGGCCAACCAGAAAACCAGCAGGTATCAAAGCCAACAAGTAAACCACAGTGGACAGTATCAGAGATATCAGCCCATCTAATGGCAGCGATCGTGAGGCAAGCCATTTAAAACAACCATCAGAAATAGGTGTTGCTTTTCAGTGACTTTTCTAAGGATGCTAAGAGTAGCCAGAACTAAAGGAATTGCATATTAAAGAATAAAAGTATGTTGACTTTACAGATCTTCTTTGCATATTTTCTCAACCTCAGTAGCGAGAACAAAAATCAAGGAAATAAAATGTCTCCTACTGTGTTGTTCACCTGCTGCCTATTGGTGTTGCTCTCCTGCCGTCTTCTCCATCTGCTTTAAATTCATTTCTGAAATGTGCCCTCCTCAAAAATAAGTTCTTATTAATTTCATAAAGAACAAATTAAGAAATAGCAAACACAGAGACATTTTGTTGAATTGCAAGCAATTAGAACACAATGGGAAAAGGAGCAAGAAAGAAAAACATTATACCAATTATGAATATTCTAAAAAAACCCCAATCTGTAAGATCCTGAGAATCATATAAAAATTTTAATTTGTGTTTTCCTGGGAAAACTGCTATTATAATTAATGAATTACCAATATTAATATATTTCTAATATCTAAATAATATTCTAATTAGTGGCTTTAGGATTTTACTTGATGTAACTAAAACACTGTCTAAGAAGATAGATAGTAGTTGAGAAATGAGACAGTACATTAGTCATGAAGTAATACATAAGAAAGAGTCAGCAACACTCTCACTTTTATTCACCCGCTTTGCATTTGACATGATTTGTTTACCTGGGAAAATAAAATCTATCCATTTCTGCTAATTGAATCCTCCTCATCTTTAACCTTTATAGCTTTTGTGCATGCATATTCCGTTAGCAAATGGGTAATTCTCTTCCCATTTCAAGTTTATGAACACCCAGTATAATTTTTTAATTCATTTCCTCACTTTTTGTGGTAAGGAATTTCTTCTACTTACGTTTCTTTCTGTGAGTGGATATCATACATTTCTTCTGTATAATTTTTGGCCATGATGGCTTACTGCTGTGGAAATATTGTGCTTCTGTGGTTATATAGGTTTCTTTTAAAAAAAATCCATTAAAATTACTGAGATGAGGGTATTTTTATAGGGTGAATGTGGCCTCTAAGTTAAGAGAGCTTATCAGAAACTAAGAGCAAGAAGCTGTTTTCCTCAGTTTTACTCCTGCTTTATCTATCAGTACAGTTCAGCTACAGTGGAATGGAATGTAAAGAGCATAGTTGTAATTGAAGGATAGATTGCATAAACTATGAAATTATTTTTTTAAGAACTGCAACCTTTTCCACTGTAATATGTGGTAGTAGCAGCATAGCTTTGAAATTAAGCGTGATGAAATTTACACACTATGTTGGCCTTGCATAAAGGTTAGGAAGGAAAAAATTCTCCATGTTAAATGTGTTCTTAATTTCATCCTTGGGTATTCTGACTGAGGCTGTAGGAACAGGCTTTAGCCCAAGAGAGGGGGAGTGCAGGAGACTTTTGCCAAGTTCTGAATACCCCTGCATGTTGAGTGACTGTTGTGAGGTCTTGTCATTAGCTAACAGGGTGACCTTCAACAGATTACTTGACTTTGACCTTCTGTTCTCCCGTCTGTTTAAATATGATAGGCTATGCTTTCTCCATACTCTTGTTGCCATCTCCACTTGCTCTTTTCTCTAGTATTTTTAGATAATTGGCCTAAAAAAGCACAATTTTACTTATTTTATGTTTGTACATAATTAGGGGTACATTAGATTAGCCTGTTCTACTGGCTAGAGTAGTGCTCTACTTTCTGGACAAGAGACTATCAACATGAACTTTTATAAAGGTCCACTAGACTTGTGGGCCTTCTTTCATTGCCTTTCTATTTCTGTAGAACTAAGGAAATATCCAGGAGTACTAGAATATCTTAAAATTTTAACAATCACTTTTATCAACTGTATGAAAACATATTTTTGGGGTTGCTTATGCTGTCAGGTAACAAAGGACACTTTGAAGAAATTACAAATTAAACCCCCTCGTTTATCTTCTATACATATTGTGAATTTAGAAGACAGAATAACAGAATCACAGAATGATATGGGATTGGAAGTGACCCCTGGAGATCATCTAGTCCAACCCCCCTGCCAAAGCAGGTTCTCCTAGAGCAGGTTGCATAGGAATGTGTCCAGATGGGTTTTGAACGTCTCCAGAGACAGAGACTCCACCACCTCTCTGGGCAGCCCGTCCCAGTGCTCTGCCACCCTCAGAATGAAGAAGTTCCTCCTAGTGGAACTTCTTATGTACAAGTTTGTGCCCATTTCCTCTTGTTCTGTTGCTGGCGACCACTGAAAAAAGACTGGCCCCTTCCTCTTGACACCCACCCATTAAGTATTTCTAGGTGTTGATCAGATCCCCCCTCAACCTTCTCTTCTCTAGAGAGAGAGATGCTCCAGGCCCATCAAGATCTTTGTGGTCCTCTGCTGTACCCTCTCCAGCAGTTCCCTGTCCTTCTTGAACTGGAGAGCCCAGAACTGGACACAGTACTCCAGATGGGGCCTCAGCAGGGCAGAGTAGATGGGCAGGATAACCTCCCTTGACCTGCTGATCACACTCTTCCTGATGCATCCCAGACTAAAAAAAGTATTTCAATCACCCATACAACATACTGCAAAAAGCTCTTTATTTAAGTTAAGCATTTCAAGAGGGATTTAGGTCTTCTAGAAGTCTACTAGTTCTTACATTTGATGTAAGTATTTGAGCAGACCAAACAAAACCAACCAGTTTTCAGTGGTTAACTGAAATTCCTAGAGGGCAACATTCGAGTTTGTAGATGCCTCAAGATTTGGGGCTGGCAAATATGAACAAGCATTGGGTCCAGATTATAACCTTGAGCTGAGATGATCTGTCAGTCTGATAAAATGTTCTGCTTTGAATGTGCTGCTGTAATGTAAATGTCATGGATTGCAATGCTACTTCTGCCTGGAAAGTCCACGCTCCAAGCTCTGAAACAGTGATTTTATTAGATGACTGCAAGGGAAAAAGCAGGTTACTTGAAGTTTTCTCTCATCTCTCTTTTGTCTCATACTATGTACTCCAGTAAAATACAAGACTTAACTTGCTGGCCATTGGCTACCTTGATTTATAAGTAGAGAATTGTATATCTTGGAATAATAGCATTACCTGTTTAAAAAAATGCCATCATAACAACTAGTTTAGCATTCATATTTGGATCTCCCAATTTTCAGAGTCTCAGTGCCAAAGGCCTTTCTTTACATTCTTTTCTGGACTAATGTAGTGAGCAAAAGCCCTATCTCTGTTGCTCAGTGCCATTAGGCTTATGCGTGGACGACTTTTACAGACTGCAACTTACTGAGAAAAAATTGGCTTCATACTTCAGGTGATCCAATATTTTTTTGTGTCCAGTGTATAATTCTTAATTTGTGTAGTTCATTGCATCTTTTACAAATTACAGAAAAATTTACATATATTCAACAAAAATAAATAGAATAAGTTAACATTGGAGAGACATTTTAGGCTTTTAGTGTAGCTCTTCTGTAATTCTGCAGAGAGTTAATACTGTCCCACTGAAAATGGAAGAACTTGCATGACTACTGTGTTATTAATCTTTCACAGAATTGTAGATTAATTTAGGTTGGAAAGGGCTGCTTGAGGTCATGTGGGCCACAGACCTACTCAAAATATGATCTCAAAATGTCATTCCTAAAGGCATTGTCCCACTGAGTTTTGAGTTGCTCTGAGGGATGCGGATTCCACAAATTCTCCAAGCAACTTGCTTCAATTTTCAACAAATTTCATAATGGAAAAAATGTTTCCTAATACCTATGTGGAATTTTCTGTGTTTCAGTGTCTGTTTCCCACCGTCCTGTCAGGGTGCACCACTGTAAAATCGTGGCTCTGCCTTCTGTAGACTCTCCAATTAGGTAGCTGGAAACGGCAATAATATCTCCTATTAGCCTTTTCTTCTTAAAACTCTATAAACATAATTCTCTCAGCCACTCTTTGTACATCTTGTACTGTACCCCATGAATCTCTTGGTGGCTCTCCACGGAATTTATGTTTGTTCTGGGGAGCCCAAACCTGCACACAGGACTCCAGATTTGGTCTCTCAAGTACAGAATAGAAGGGAATAATCACTTTCCTCAACTGTTGCCTGTACTATTACTAACACAGCCCAGGAGGTGGTTGGCTGCCTCTACTGCAAGGTCACACTGGTGATTCATATTCAGCTCGTTCCCCACAGGTTGCATGGAGTTACTCTGTCCCCAGTGTAGGACTCTGCCTTTGTCCTTGTTGAACTGTGTTATTTTTCTGCTTTGCAAAGTGTATTTTCAAATAGAAATACATTTGCTTAAGTATATAATGATTTAAAATGCTTTAGTTTTTGTACAAATAGTACCTTCAGCATAATTTTGAATATATATAAACCTGCCTCTGCCTTATGTTCTCTTGTTAGTGCCTGTAGCAAGTCTCCCAGAATTTTTTATTTGTAAAAATTATGTTTATAAAAGTGACAATTTTTAATAAAATATTCAGAGTTTTTTGTGGTTTAAATCTACTATGTCTTTCTCAACACTGTATGATGTTGATTCAGCATTCAAGCTATTAGAGAAAAGATAACTCAGATGGGAATGTGTGGAATTTTACAGTTTCTAAAGAGAAGGAGATGCTTGGGCTCTTTTTCGTTTAACAATTTAAGGACATACGTAAATGTCCTAGGCAATTGCTTTATGTAAGTCCTAATTCAAGTCTAATTTAGATGCGATAGAACAGAATCACCAAATCAAGTAATATTGATGCTTAAGCGCAATATAAATGACGTGGAATTTGCACAGGCTGTACAGTGAATTGGAAGTACATTCAGATGGAATTTGCCTCTCTTTGCTTGATGGTACTTGTGTAAGTTGATGGCAATCACTGTGGTTCCATTCATAATCACAGGCAGAAACAGGCATCTCCTGAGATGTCTAAGAAAGGTCAGAACAATTGCTTTCTGGAGGTCCCTATCTCAGTATTGACTATGCACAGCCAAAGGTTACATGCTGATTACCTGCTGAAATTAGTTGGGGTCAATCTCTCTCATACTAATTTTTGAAAACACCTGATTGTACATCTCAAATACTCATGTAGTGGAAGAACAGAAATTATGTATTTTTTTTTTGGCAGATTGCTCTTGCTTTGCACTTAAAGAGTTTAATTTACCCAGTTTCAAAATTAGGGCGCTATTCTTCTGAGAAGCTCTGCTTATTATGTGGTCTGTGGGGAAGCTAGTACTAGCACTTCTCACTGCTAGGTGCATTTTAGGTGGATTTGTGTGTAAGAGGTGAATTGTATGGGATTAGGCAAAAAAACAGGAGGGGAAAATATTCGCAAAGGCTGGAACTGGAACTAAGTTCCTTGTGAACGGGGAATTTTCCAAATTTCTTTCTTGTGGGTGAAATAATTATATTTATTATGAAAAAATGTAAGAATAAAGGTATAGCTAGGAATTGGCTTGCTGCAACACTCCATACTCCTGATGTGACACTGGCCAGTCGAAAAAGCTTATTTAAGAGCTTGATTGTAGACATTTGCTTCTGATAGTCCATTTCTGAATCTGTTTTGTCTTGTGTCATGACAAATTGATTCCAAAGTTTCTCTTTGGTTTCAAATTTTTATCATTCAGGAAATTAAACCTGCGTTGTATTAGTAACTTTGTGCCTATCATTCTGTTGAGTTTATTCATACCAGTGATGCATGGAGTTATTGGCATGACCAATGTACAAGCTTTAGTGTGGACCATATGAGTGATTAAGATTTCTCCTATGGATCTTTAATAACCCTGCAGAGCAGATTGAACTTCATTTTTAAATACTAGTCTAATTATCCCTACAGAGTAAATTGCATGGTATTTAGCTTGACTACTTTGAAAGCCTAAGATCTGAGGCTGCTTTGCAGTGTTTTGAAATCTGTGTTTCCAGGGAGTTGAGTTATTTTAAACCAGATGTTTAACCACTAAATTGCATTTCTATCTCAACTTCTCACCTAGATAGGAATATCCCTAAAGATTATATTGAGACAAATGGCAATTATTGTTATACAACAGATAGATAATGTTAATATGATACTATCTCACTAATCATAATTAAAACCAGAGAAATATATCAATTGTAGTCTATGAATGGTCCCAGCCCTTAAAAAAGTTAACTCATGCTGTGTTTTCACAGTGATACAACATGCCATAAAATGTTTGGTAAGATGAAACTCAAGCAATGGTAGAACAAGACTCACCTACTTTAAATAGGGAAGTATAAAAGTATCCCCATAAAGTGGTATTGGTAATTCCTTTGGCTATTGAGCAAGTAATCTATGACATCAAGGGTATAAATGTCCCAGCATTTGTTAACATCAACTTTGTTAACATTGAGATAGATCTGGGCTAGTGAAACAAACATAAGCAGCATGAGGGAGTCTCCTGTCTCACTCACAGTTTTAAGTGTTGGGAAGTATTTTGGGGCTATTGCTTACTGACTCTGGAATCAACTAGTAGAAACACAATGGATTTTATTTTCTTTTGAAATACACTATAGAGAAATGGAAGCTGTTTTCCTCAAGGCTCACATTCTTCTAATCCATCCTTAAGAGGAAATCAATACAGATTCTCTCAGAGGCTTTCAAGGCTGTCTCCCATGTCAGGTGGAAAACAACTTGTTTCAAGAATCCAGGGATGTCGAGAAACTTCAACAGGCTGTGGACCTGCCTTCTTTCTTATTAGGCTTACTGTTTTCAGACAAGTAAAAAAAAAAAAAAAAATCCAAAAATCCCTTCTCAAAGGTACTTACCTTATTATGATAACTCACCTTTAGAAACTCTTTGCCTTCCCACCTGATCTTCAGTCAGCAAGATAAATCAATAACTGAAACAATGCCCTCCTGCTTCCCTTTGTTTTTAAAACACTCTGACTGGTGTGAATTGTATGTTACAGCCAAGAAGTCACAAAGCAGTCTCTCTGTTCCTGTACAGCAAAGAGAGCTTAAAGGTCTCTGAGTTGTTAATAATAACGGCCTAAAAATAGAAATCCCAGATGTTTTAAAATATGAAAAGTATATGACAGAATTTATAGTAAATGAGTAATCATTTGCAACTCTGAAATAATTTTCTAACTCAACATTCCTGACCTAGTAATGAATAGTATTGTTATTTGCCCCTTCAGTCTTCAGGTCAAATAAATTCTGAGATTAGTCTTTCTTTTTTTTTTCAGAGGAATCTAGTCTCAGAGACCCAGAACATTAAAATCTTAAACACTTAGTAATGCTTCAGGAAAAACCTTGACATGCAATCTAATTAAAGGTAATTCTACTTATATATAGGCTGTGTTTTTCCTCTTCTGCAGGATCTGGTTGCCTTTGTAATGTCCTTTTAAAAGAAGAAAGTGGAAAGACAAGATAAGAAAGGAGAGGTGTAGAAGGGGAAATGAACTGGAAGTACACAATAGCTAATAAGAGCTATTCTGCAATGTTATGTCTTCTGTAAATTTTTATATGAAATCTCAGGGAACCTTGAAAAGGAAAAGCTTTTATTGTTAAGGATTTAATATACTATTCAAGAGATATGCCTGTCTTGCTTTCCATCTGAGAAAAAATCTCGTTACAGCTTCTGAATGTACATTTCACTGCTTTTTGGATGACTGACTTTTATCTAAGTGCAATGCTGTGAATGTCAGTAGAACGGTCGTTACTGTAGAGAACTGAAATCAGTTTGAGGTCCAGTTCTGAGAAAGAACAAGACTAAAACACCAAAGCGAAATATGGTACTTCATACTTTGGTTTATCAGATGGCTTATTCTAGGAGGGCTGGACCTCACTAGGTAGGATTCATAAAGGAATTTTCAGGTTTTCAACAATGATCCTTACTCTAAATGAAGGATTCAGTCCTGCCTCCAGCATTAAAATTAGGTAGTAATGTTGTTGATCATGGCTGATAAAGCAATAGTGCTAAAAAGATTCTTCTGCCCCTGAGAGTTATGTCATTTTTACCTCTTAACTTTATGTAAGGTGTTTAAAAACATGTTCAGATGTGTAATTGCTTTGGGTTTTCTTCAGGATGGGTTTTTTAATTTAAAATTACTCATACATAAGGTTAAGCAGCTTGGAAGAGGATAATTTTGTTTCCAAATGTGTGTTTCCAAGTGTACCTTAAATTTTTGTCATTCACAGTTGGCAAAACATTCTGTGTTTCTGGAGAACACTGCTCATGTGCCTTCCCAAGGCTGTGTGCACCTACCAGGAAGCAATGATTTCACAGAGAACTTTCTGAGAATGTGTGACCTATCTTGCTTTTGGAAAGGGACTGAAAATCTATCATCACAGATGGAATAGTGCTTCAAAATTTTGATTCTGAAGGAGAGACTATGTAATGGAGTAAAAGCTCTTCACTATACTTTTCTTATGAAGGAGATGCTTAGAATTCCCTCTCTAATATTAAATAAAGACCAACAGGCAAACAAGTAGTAGTAACAGAATTACAACATAGGCATTAGTTCTCCACACTTTCAAACTAATCTTGAATTTCACATCAGAATTTGCTTTTCCTAAATCCCTGTGTTTCACATTACTTTTGTGGTATACTAGGATGCTACTATCTTGTGGTATTGCTTCATTATGCTGACATTTGCTTTGAGAAACCTCTGACTGTGTGTTAGTGAGATCATGAATCGGTAACAATGTTAGGACCACCTTGTCATTAACTGACAACATGGAAAGGAGATTATGCTGAGCATCCATATTGTCCATTAAACTGGCAAAAATTTGCCAAATGTGGTAGCTGAAGGAAGAGCTATGCATGTTTCTTTCCATGCTGTAGCAAATAATGAAAAATTATTTTTGCATCTTCTTTTTGAACATACAGCTATAACAAAACAACAGCTAAGTACACAGAAAGATGAAACAGTAGTTATCTGACATAAAAAAAGACCACCCAAAAAGCAAAAAAACAAACTTATTTTTCAAGTTTAGATGTTGAAGTATAACAGGGAAGAGACTGGTGCATTTCCATTTACAATAACATGTCAGAAAGGTGGGACTGGATAAGGGGAACATGATGATGAAGCAAAAAATGTGGTGGCAACAGTAGAATCAATCATCATGGCTTAAAAAAGTAATAATAAACAAAAAGCTTTACATAAATGTTTCTTTTAAATTGTCATGAGAATTACTTATTGACAAGAAATCTCTCTCAGTTCTCTGCAACAGCAGAAAAACATTCCCAAAGAACATATTCAGATCCAAATCGTTTTTCATCCTTCAGGAAAAGCTGCATGGTTCTCTCTGTTTTATGTCCTCAACGTCACAGAATGTATGTATTAAAAACAGTTCAAGCTAGTAAAACCAAATCCAAAAGACCCAAATTTAACTTGTGCCTCTAAGTTGAGTAAAAGATGTGTGTAGAGTGTACATTTATTTTTCTCATACTGAATCTTACAAAAATTTGAAATGACTCAATCCTGAAAATTGACATTTTAAAACTTGCTTTTATTCAGAATGAAAACAAACCAAACATTTGTTGACAAATAAAAAACTACTGAGAAAACTATGTAAGATTTAAAATTTAGCATCTTCTTAAAAATGACATTGTGCTTCATTAGAGAGCTTTGTAACCGGCAGTAAGACTGAAGTATTACAATATACTAGCTAGATCCTGCCTACAGCGCTTTTAGAAAATAATTTTGTTATCTGCTGTTTTATGATCTTTCAGTTAAAGCACAGCTCTTGATGCAGCACGGTGGCATTTCACTGTGTTTGATGGCATTATGGTGCTTTGTGTAGTGATTCCTCAGGTGGCTCCTGATCTGTCTGTTTGCTTGTGTGAAGTTCTTTGTGTGGCCTCACATTTGCATTTGTGATAATATTCAGGTGCTTTGGTTGATCTGTAATCTGTCATGAACCAATGTATCATTTAATTTTTGTTTTGTTTTAGACAAGGGAAGAGTCTACTTTCAGTGGAAAACAGAGCCTACTAATCTTGTCAGCTAATCAAAGGCAGCTTGTCGCCCATTCCGATTTCTTGTTTAGGAATAGGTCAGAGGTGTTCAAATTTGGGTCCCTAAAATGTGTTTTCTAAGTGAATGACCTATTTTCGAAAAGTGGTAGCACCTGCTATTTATTGTTAGTATCACAAAAATTCAGTGCTTCCTCATGCATTTAGGTAATTGACTTTTGATTATGTACTTTGAAAATGCTGAAGTTGTCTAGAATACCGATGTATTTATAGTGTGCCTGCGAGACGTATTGATATTCATTGTTACAGCTCCGTGTGCCATAGTAAAGGCGCTTACAGAGAATTATGCTGAAAGCAAATGCTCTGCTCATAGCAAATGCTATGAAATCTGCATAAAAGAATGTTTTGATAACTTTCATAACATCTAATAAATAAAGCTGGGCCGTGTGAAAGCGAGTTCATGTTCTTTTATTCCCTCCTTATTTAACTCTCCATGTGTATGATTGGCTCCTTTTTAGGGTTGAAAGGGAGGATTCATCAGACTAAGTGCAGATCTTAGTTTCTGAATCTTAGGCTCCCTTTAAAGTCACTAGAAAGAGTAGGTATTGCTTAAATTAGCTTTAAATAAACCTAATTTTTATGTACAAATCAGCTCAGTTGCATTGTTTCTGTTTCTCTCCCTTGGCTTAAAAAAAGAGTGTAGGACAACCAGTTTATATGCGCAAATTGATAGTGGAGATGTATAATGACCAGCTTGGGGGTTGATACTATTGATGTCTAAAGTTAGGTCAGATGAATTGCCCAAAGTTTCAAAATTTTGCCATGACCTGCACTAATGAAGAAGGCCTGTGTCAGAGCCCAGAACAACTCTCTGATGGTGTAGAGACCCACACGGGTGAGATTTTCAGGTGATCGTTCAAAACGTGTGACTGTGACTGGAATCAGCCTGTCACTGATCTGCCCATGGCTGGATTTTATACAGACACAGGAGGAGATCATGTACATCTCCCATGTATATGGGTAAGGGCGTAATACTCTTTTGCTTATGCCATCTTTCTTGAATACATCCAGAGAATTTAGTACTAGATTTTTAAGTGAACAGCAATTTCTTTGAACACCAGAAAGTATTCCAAAATTGTACACATTCAAACAAAAGTTTTAACACCTGCTTCAGCACAAAAATGTGTATGTATTTTACACATCATGTTTCTTTTTTTTTTTCCTGAAACTGTGAAAAACAGATCTGTTTTAAAAGTTACAGGATGAATTTGATCTTTTTACGAACTGGGATAGAATACAAAGAGGAATGCTTCTGTGCTAAGATGATATTCATTAATCTTGTATGAGCAATAGGCACAAAATATTTGCTGCCTGAATTTCAAGAGAACATGAGGTCATTGATCAGTTCCTGATTCTCAGACTGCTGAATGTGAATGTGATTAGAAGAAGTAGTCTATCACTTTTTGTCAGTAAGCAAGCTAGAGAATTAACCATCTTAAAAACTTTCACCAGATGTTTTCATAGTCATGAACAAAATACACTATCCTACTAGCAATTTAACTGTAAATATATTGACAGAACCTAACCTGTTTAATACCTTTAATGGTATTGATCTTACTGTAAACAAAATCATGCAATTTTAAATATAGCTTAATGTCAGCTTATTAGTACTTTAGCATTTACCTTTAGCAAAAACCAATAGATTTAATTGATCTATTTAATTAGTCAAAGCTATCATTTTGGCTGAAATTGTAATCTCTTTAAACATTGGAAAGAAAACCTACTCTTACCTAATTTCATAACACAAAAATTTGAGCTTTTTCTGTAAAACATAATCATGGTGTCTTTTGTGTTCACAGACAGCATCTTTAAAAGAACAAAAAAACAAACAACAGTTCCTGTTCTTTTTCTGAAGGAAAATTTAAATTCTAATGCAATTAGATTAATACTGAAAAATAGTACTGAAATGACCTATAATTGTATTCTGTGCAGCACAGCTATCACACATTGCTATTGTGTAAAATTCCTCTTTATTTTTCCTCTGGGCTACCTGTACCTCTGTTTTCTAGGCAGCAGGTAACTCAGATCAACTATTATCTGTGTATTAGCATCCAATACTGTCATTTCTTACTCATTTTTTGTGTACATACAAATAATGAGCTTTTGGTTTATACCTCAGTTTATATCAGTCTCTCAATGGCTGGGAAAGCTGAAACTCTAATGAATATTCATGCTGCCTGGAGGAAATGGATATCTTCTTTATCTGGCTTTTTTTTTCCATTGGCCCACCTCCTAAAACTGATCTCCTAGTCAGTGCAGCTAAAAGAGGCAGAGAATACTTCCCTATCATTTCTCATTGCTCCTTTTCTGTCCAAATGTGACAGGTTTCTGAGGTAAATCGCTGCTGACCCACTCCTTTTTTCCATCCCACCAAAACCAGAAAGTTTCCATTTTCTTCTCCTACCTGCCATCCTGGGAATAGTCTGATGGGAATCACTGGCTTAAGGCTCTTTTGTCTGCCTCCTGACAGAGTTCTGAGGAAAAAAGGTAGAAAGAGAGATAATATCTCAGTGTGGCTGTCTTCCAACCACCTGAGACAATGTGGTGAAGCTGGGACAGGAACTGATGATGGAATTGGCAGGGTTAAGAAAAATTTTGAGATCTACAGAGCAAAGTGACCGCTGATCAGTAAATTGGTATCATATCATACTGATATGACATGGTGTTTGCAGATACTGTAACTAGTTCACAGTATTGGTGGTTTTTTAAAGCCTCTTGTTTTCAAAAACCACATTGTTACATAGTATCTTCAACTTTAATAGAAAGTGTCATCCTCTATGGTTTTAGTGAAGAGCTTAAAAGATGATCTTTGGAAGCTGAATGAGGCTATTTAAAAAACCTGGTGTTATTTGAAATCCTGCAATTATTTCAAGCTAATTGTATGATTTTAGAAGCTTTAAGTCATTAGTCTTGAGTGCCAAAGGCTGTAAATAATGAAAAAGACTGATTTATCTGTTGAATGAAAATATGAATCCACATATGTGCTCCAGTCCTACTGAAGTAATTTGAACTTAGCTTCCATACGGATAAGATTTTCCTTGATATAGTCAAGGAAAATAGCGTAGCAGAATCAAGCTTTGAACTGATAAGAAAGAATTTCTAGTCGTGAGCAATGGAGAGTTCTTTATAGTTTAAGTGCTCATCATGGTGATGCTTTCCTTTCCTATTAATTATAATTTGGACTGACGACTGCGTTGTTGGCCTGTTGTCTGCTGATGTTGATCATATTTGTATTTATGTACTGTTAGCCTTCGTAAAAGTAATAACCCTATCAGTTTTATTTGTGAAGGTTCTAAGTGGCATTTTGTGTTTCTAACTCGGGCCTCAGAAGAGTTACCCGTAATTTAAAAGCAATATTCAGGCTCCTAGGAGCTCTTTTCTTTCATCTACATTTAAATACCCCAATGGAAAGAAAGCATTTAAAGATGTGCATTATTCACCTGGCCATTACTGAAGTGTCATGTTAATAAATATTAACTGTCAAAGTAAGGAGGTATTTTGCTAGTATTTTTAGCTGTTCTCGCAAAATCCTGAATGTAATTTTTCTTATGATTATATACTGGAAACCCATAATGGCTATAGAACTTTTCATGCTACCATAAAGATACTGCTGATACTCTATTTCATCTGTACACTACATTAAGCATGGTTATTTATGAAGACATTTCTAGCAAAGTTACAGCATAGAAAAATACTTATTTTTGTCACAAATTGGATAATTTTGGAAATGAAAGTAAAAAAAGAATTTTATAACTCTTCACTGTTCAAAAAAAAAAAAAAAAGATTACTATTCTATTATGAGGTACTTTATGAGAACCCTGCACTTGGACCTGATACTCCTGATGTAATCACTGCTACTTACTTATTGGTGAGGAAAGATCCCTGGTAAACTCATTTCCTACTCTATTTCTTTTCAAGGTGAAAATCATCTTGTTACACTACCTCATAGACTGAAGTGCCACAATTACACTTAGTAACTGAAATACATGTTTATAAAATTAATCTCAGTTCTGCAAGCTGGGACCTATTATTTAAGCTCACAAGCTGCAGAGAGGAAAAAAAACATAAACAGTCATGATGGGAAAGACTTGCAAAGCAGGGTTCCTGTTTACTGGCAACTGGATTGAGACTGTGCAGGTCAGCCATTAAATTCTAGTGAAATCATCTTATGTCTGTTGGAGTAGACAAGCATTTGCCTGCTGAGGAGGACTAGCTTCTTTCTGCTTTCCATTCTTTTCATCCCTTCCATGTCAAAACAAGTGAAACAGCCAAATGTATTTTTACTTCTTAAAAGACAACTCTGTGTTTGTCATCAATCAGGTACTCATAGATCATACTCAGGAAAGGGACTGTTTCTTATTACTTGATGGAGGTAAAATATTTCTTCCTTGACACTCTTTGAAGTGGTTATTAGCAAACATGAGCCTGGACATACTGCTTAGCATCCATCTATGTCTCAGTTCCTTCAACAATTTAAAAGGTAAGTAGTATTTGCTCATCACCGTGAACTTTTTGAAATCGGGAGAAAAAGCTCACCCTGTAAAAATCTACCTAGGACTCTGATGGTGGAGTAGGAGTCTGCAGAGGAGAAGAGCCAGGACTGATTTGGACTTTGAAACGTGGAGCTCTTCTTTGCTGATCTCACCATGCCTATTAGAAATACAATAAGATTAATGTGTGGTATCTGATACAGATCTGACAGAACTGTACATGAAATCTCACTTATTCATCTGCTGCTTTGCAATGTGAAAATCTAAGGTATTAAAGCATCAGGAATCTCTTGGTGCTACCGCAGGCTGTTTATCAGAGATTTGGATGCTGATTCACAAGCTCCTTTAAGATCATTTGGAAAATTTGGCAAATGCACTTCCACTTGCCCATTCGGATGTAATCTGCCAGTACTTATAATCAGAGGCTCAGCTATTTAACTGAGGGCAAGAATGGAAAAATGAAAATATGCATCTACAGTAAAACAATATACTCAGAAGTCTGAGACTTGTTCTTATCCTCTAAAAGAAATTGAAGGGGATAAAAATAACAAAGAGGCTAGAGGGAGTGCCAAAGTATTTTGGAAGAAGTAGGATTAATATTACAATACTTTCACCTTCATCAAGTTTCAGTGAAACAATTATATGTGGTTTCTCAAATACAGCTTCAATATAGGAACACACCACCAAGGAAGAGATCTTTCCTTTGTTAAGTTTTCTTCAATGTCTTTCATAAGTTTAGCAAGAACTTTCAATGTGGTTTAACACTGTTCTTCCTGCTGTGAAGGTTATCAAACATATCAGCTTCTTACAAATATTATCTCTTCATGATTGTGGCATTTTCTCTATTGCTAAAAATGCTATACCCAACTGGAATTAGGTGCCACTGCATAGGAAAATGGGAAATTTGCTTCTGATAACATTGGTATTTAATGGGAAATGTAGATGCTCACTGCAAAGTTTTGATTCTGACCGTGCTGTGTCCAGCGCTCCTGAGTTGGATCACGAGAGAGGTGAATGTCAGAGATAAGCTGAAACCAAGATCTTGGATGTAGTTAAAATTCAGTGACTAATGTAGAGAGACATAAACATGGCAGAAAATCCTAGGAGGAAGGGATTTGGCTTAAGCTGACGATGTCTAAGCATTAAGACAGTTAAATTAGAACTTTTAAATTACCTAAGTGCTGATGCGTCCCTGCAGAGATGTCTCTGAGTCATGTGTGCCACAAGTGGAAGGTGGGAGGATGGCACTCGCGTGATGCAGTGCGTGGCACAGCTCGGGGGAAATGAATGCTTTCAAGCCTTATAGCTCACTGAAAGCAGTCTCCTCAAGAGTTAAAATAAAAAATTCTGTCTGTTCCTCGGCTGTGATTTTCTCTTGTTCTGTACTGAAGAAAGCTAACTCATCCTAGCCAGACCCAGGACAGCCTTGTACTGTGCTTTAAATCTACCCGCAGTAGGGAAAGACCTGGTTAGGTGGGAACAAACGGTAGTAGTGGTGTGGAGAGGAAAAGGAAGAGATAGAAAAGAAAGGGTCTGAGGAAAGAAATGCTTGGAGAAATTCTTCAGGACTATCAAGTGGCTTGCTTATTCCCTGTCCAGCTTTACCTTCATGTTTTAAAGGAGAAGCTGAAATACCAATACATGAAAGTTCAGCAATTGTTTGATAATCAGATCATGGTTACCCTTTTTTATCGTCTTTCTTAGGTAATCTGTTCTTTATTACCAGTGCTGATTATAGACATATTTATTTATTTAATAGTCGTGCTTTTGGTGCAGCATTGTGCAAGATGCAGTGATCTGAAACATTTGATGGTTTCTAATTCTGAGGTAACTACAACTCTTTGAAATCTTTATCACATTCCTAGGAAGACTGCTAGGGTGATTTTCGTGTTCATCAACAGAATTTTTTCCCTGAACCTGACCTCTACTGTGAGCGAAAACAGGTATTTTTGTTTTGTACTCCTTATGTTTTGGTAACATTAAGACCAAGATTGATGGGGATGAACAATACCAAGTTATTTTTTAAAAGAATTACCATGCTAGTAGTATTGTCAGAAAAATACATGGTTTTGTTTTAAGGTGGTAGAAGCAGTATTGCATGCATCCTAAGGGTTTTATAAGATAAGGTGATAACGTATCAGTGTCAGCCACTCTATGGGAAACTGAGGAACACTTGTCATATATCTGCATCTCTCTGAGACACAATTTCCTCCTTAAACAAACACTTTGTGTACTTCTCATGTATTCTCTGTTTTCATTTTTCAGGAAGCAACTTTCTTTGGCTTGTTATGTGTTCTAGCTTAAAGTGGTGTAAGAAAATCATATCTGGAACTCCATAAACAGTTTAAATAATGTGAGCTTTGAAGGTTTTAAGAATTAATTATACGAAGATCTTCTATAAACCTAAAATACATAACAGCCGCATGCCTTCCTTCTGTATATGACCTCTAGTGCATTAGCTAATGCAAAATTAAAAAAAATAGTGAGGGGCGGGAGGTTCTGAGCTGCTCATCTGTGTATACCAGTCTTGAAATGAGATAAGCACCACAGTCAAAGATGCAAAAAAAGCAGCGAAAAGACAGCTGTGTTTATCTCATTTACACACAAGGAAGAGAAAGTGTACTTCGTAGAAGGAAAATTTTCAGTTCTTATCCACTACATTTTGTCCAGCTGTGTAGGAATTTTACAATCATTTAAGCTTTCAAATGTGAAGTCTCTCTAAAATGCAGCAGCTTCTCTATCAGGCATAGCGTGCAATGAAGACTTTGGCTATAGCTTGAGGTCAAAATATGTGATATTTTCATATTTATCTGTTTTTGCTGCCAGTATAGATTTCCAACCGGATAATGCTGTAGTAATAGAATATCTTTTTTCAGTGCTGTGATATTGCATGTGACTCTTGAGTTTTTGTATAGGAAATTATTTGGTTTATTGCTTTATGATGAACTCAGACTGCTCAGTGCTGTACACATCACAAAAGACAATTTGTCTTTGCCTCAAAGAGCTTCTAGCCTGAAGGCTGGGTTCTAGGGAGCCTTGCGTGGGGATGATCATCCCTTCTGTCGGATGTCTGATGCTGATGTGACCTCTGGACTATATAGACTTTTTTTTTAACCTAACAAAGCATTATTCCCACCAGCAAAAATATGTATGCTAGCCTCTTCCAAAAACACTACAGCAGTATTTTTGCAGATTTGTAGGAAATGGTCAGTGTTCAAGTGCTCTTTTAGTCATGCTGAATTCCCAGAATACCAGGGCCAGAAGTTGTGAAAGGCAAGTGTTTCCCTCCGAGTACACTGGCAGCTCCCAGACTGGTCAGGCAGGGAGCCCCTTGCAATCTTTTGCATATCTTTCCTCAGGTATTGACCGTGCAGTTATTGGTGGGCGTCTTAGAGGCCCAGTACGTTCATTTGTGGGCTTCCAGTCTCTTGGGGTTTTCCAGCAAATCCAGAAGGAAAACAGATGTCATCAGATCCACATTTTATCTTTTGGACAAATGTTAAGATAAAAAAGAATATGTTTGATTTTAGGGTAAAAACTATTGAAACGACTGCTCTAAATAGAGGTTGATATGGTAAAAAAAAACAACCTCCTGTGAACCTCCAAACCTTAAACATTTGCATAGCCTTTAACACCATAGTTCAGTTCTTTTTGTGTTTAATCAGTCAGCGAACTGTCAGGGTATTTATGCAGTCCTTACAGCTGTAATACAATTTGTTAAGATGTCCACTGTGATAGATGTTCCTTTCAATGTACAGTACCCTGATCTGAAGCTATTTGCTCTCTGGAGGCACCACTCGGTGTCAGCTCCATCCCAGGAGTTTCCTGAAATTCACAACCTCATTATTCTGGCTCAGTATTTAACACTTCCCACTGGACTGTCAACGTCCTAAGGTCCTTTAGGATGTGCTAGAAACAGCATTTTACCAGCTGCTAAACAAAAACTGAAGGACTAGCCTGGTTATTGACTATGAAGAAAGTATTTTGTGAATGAGTGAGTGATATGTTCCAATGGAAGCTGACCTGGCAGGATTAAAGCATCACTGAATATCACCTTGTGAACAGATACTGTATTTCATGCAAACTATATATTGTAAAAGTATGTAGTGAATGGGGTTCATCTCTAGTTTCAATGAAACTGTTAAGTGATCACTGTGGAGATGATAGGTTGTGGAACAAATTGTCTCCAGCCCTGACTTTTTGACATTGTGAGGCAGTGAAGCAGAAATGTGACATTATTATAGCTAGATATAGCCTTTGGATCAGTTTTGTCTCATACTAAATATGATAAGAATCATAAAATGCTGCTTTGCTAGATAGAATGGGGAAATAATCCCTTTCTGAATATACTGTCTGTGTTGTTCATTGATGTTACATTCAGTAACACCACTGATTTCTACTGAGTAATGACAATTTAAGTCTTTTGCTGTTCTGCTGGAATCCAGTGTATAATCCACATCCTTCCTGAGGAAGACTTTGAATGTGCTTCATTCTCCTTTTAATATTAATTGTCTGTGTACTCTTTTTCAGTGAGAAACAGCCTTAGGATCTTCTCTTTCTAAAAGTGACTGCACAACACTATGTGTCTAAATTATGAGGATCTCCAGCAGGCTGTATCTTGCTAACAGCAGTCAGTGCTGTCTGGAAGGTTAAAGTCCCTATTAAAATTTGGATGGGAGCCAGATTGACTTCCAGTACATGTTAGAGACAACCACCTAATAATATTGTGTAATGGTGTGAGCCACCATCATTAACAGATGGCACCATGTGGTACGACATCATGTGATTCAGTTGCTGTTTCTTGAGTTCTTCCGCATAATAATGTAGCAAAATATTAAAAATTGACAGAAAAAAAATAGGATTCAAATGCTCTTATGTGAGCAGATGAATAAGAAGAGTCATTTTTTTCCTGGGTTATATTTAATTTGTCAAACTGTCAGTTTAGAAATTTATTTGTAGCACAAACAAAATAAAGCAGTATTATTTATGCTACTGAAACTGATGGAGAAAAACAGATATTGTTTATTCATGCAAAATTAGTGTTATTTCCCTCTGCTATAATAAAATAGAGGAAGAAAAAGGTACAAGGTAAGAGGGTTGATGAAAGGTAGTTATAGTTCAAGGCCTGTATTTCAGTGCAGTTAACATCTGCATACATTTGTGTGAGCTGTGCTGAAAAGAGCAGTGCTCTGGCATTGGCACAGAAGAGAAGGCTTTTCCAAATTAACCATTTGAATTGCATGTTTACGTGATTATCTGTGAGAAAAATGAGTTTTATTGAGAGAAGGAAGGCTTGAAGTGATGAGGGCAGGCACAAGGGGATGGAAAACAGGTACGTGTTCAGACACAGAAGCCTTTCAGGTGTGGTTTCTCTGTAGCTGGTCCCTTAGGTATGTTTAGAGTGCGTTGTGCCTCAGCGCTTCTACTACAACATTATGTATGCCATCAGTGTTTTTTACTTTGTCATTTATACAGATTGACATTCTTCATTTTCATTATCAAAGTTAATGATATATTTTTTTATGTATGTTAAACCTTGCATGCTGTTTATGGGTTAGCATATCCAAAAGGGGACTGAGATGAAGGATTATGCAAAACGAAGTCATGGATTATACAGGCACAGGCAAATTAGATACTTGAAAACATATGCTGATTGCCTTTATCAAAAAAATATCAGCACTTAAAAGACTTTCTGTAGTGCTTTATTACTGCTCAGTAATTTGTTTGTAGATATATATTATTGCATTAGGCAGATCTGAGTGGTAACTTTCCTCAGTGATGCTTTAGTAATTGAGCAGAGCTCTGGAGAACACTGATACTGATGCCAGCCATATAGTGTGGTACAGTTTTAGCTTCATCTACTCAGCAGGCATAAGCCTACCCAGCTTTGCAAAGAAAGAGGAAGATGAGAGTTTCAGCAGATCTGCAAACTTTGAAAGGTCCATTCCACAAAAGCATGGTTTTATCATGGGTTTTGTTAAGGAATATTTTGGCTTTTGCACATCATTCTTTGTCTCCCACAGTGAACAACAGGACAAAGTTATAATTTAGTTTGCATGCTTTGACCAAAGCTACCTTCAAGAATCATTTTTTCGCATCCAAAGGAGCTACTAAATCTTAGGTCAGCTAGCAAACGTTTTTCTAAATTGCTACCAACTTGCTTTTGTGTCAGGGTCCATGAGGAAATCAGGAGGAAAATGTGTCTTTTCTTCACACAGAAGAACCTGAGCCATAGTCTCTGCACCTGAAAGGTGCCTTGTATCTTTGCCTTTCCCTGTTGCTGAAGGGACAAATTTAATGGGCTATATTATAGCTGTTTGCACTCAGGATCTAAAGGACTAAACTCATAATTTGCCTGGCATAGAAATTTTTACTTCTGTACTTCAGCTTGCTGATCATTGTGTGCCATCGCAGTAGTTTGTGGGTGCAGACCATGAACAGGGGTTTAGTCTGATGAAACTGGAAAATGGTGTGAAAGGAGATAGGAGTGTTGAAAAGAAGTAAAAAAGAGCAGCTCTTTATGCCAGTGGTGGTGCTGAACCCTCTGCATCATCAAGTTGGGGTTTAAGGCAATTACTTTGGTTTCAACGGGAATGTAGCCTGGAGGAGAACTTCACCACTTGCTGTGCATTGTCAGGGAGAGGCAATATTCAGTACAAGAGAAGAGATCCCAAACAATTTCTTTTTACAAACTTAAGAGTTTTTTAAGCTTTTCTGAGAATGTCCAGAGGCTTTTCTCTAAGTAACACTGAAATTTATTGTAGTACTAATAGTAGAAGAAAGTGCCCAATAAGTTTAATTGCCATTTAATGGCCGTGAATTTAGGATGTGTATCAGAGGTAAACTTGCTTTCCTCTGCCAGCTGTTGGTCTAGAATTCAGTAGCACATCTCCGCTTGTTTTGAAGAACATTTTAAAATGCACTCCTGTTGTTCGCTCATCAACAGTCTATGTGGCTGCAGTGTGTAATTTACAGTAATGTAGGCTACCTTCTCGTTCTGAGTTGTTCAGCTTTTTAGTACTGTTTTGTGCATGTGAGGAATATATTTGGATTTGAATAGCTTTTAAGTGATATTTAAATGCTGATTTAAAGTAGGGTTTACCTTATCTGTCTTTAAAAATCTGAAGATTAAGACCCAGTCTTGAAGTAGTCTTTGTGATCAGTTACGGTGTGATGAACCACTCTCCAATTTCCCTCCACTATCTTCAGTATCTTCATTAGGTATCTCCTGAAGCTTTTAGATCAAAGTGGTCATCAAGAGTTCCTTCTACAGTCAATGAATGAATCATCTTGATCTTAAATCCTAATTCTTAGACAGCTAAAATAAATCTGAATGAATCCTCAGTTTCATTATGTAAACCTATGTTGAGAAATAATTTTTGCTTATGTCAGAGACATCTTTCATGTTTTCAATTTTTGTTGATTATCATGGTAGCAATACTGGAGTTTGAGATAAGTTTTAAATTAAGAAGATGGAAAGAACATTCAAAGCAATTAAGTATCTAGAACTTAAAACCTTTTTTTTTTAACTGATACACAGTATTTACTGCTTAGGTTCTTTGTGACTTTGTCAAAGCATTCCTAATGGTACCATGCATTTATGTTAATAAAATGTATTCAATCATATGTTTTTAATGGTCAATCCCAAATGGAAAAAAACTATTTTTCTGGAAGTTTGTTTTTATTTCATACTTCAGGGGGACAAAGGCTACCTAAACCAGGATATAAAGCTTGAGGTGTTATGGTAGCATACTCGCATCTTTTCCTGTCCCTTTCTTTCTAGTTCCCTTGAATTAAATAAGGAGAATATTTCTGATGATGAAACAGAAATTGTGCTAATGGATTACTATTCTATGGACTCAGTAATATTTACATCTTGCTATGGTATGCCTCTCCATACCATAGCATGGTCTGAGAAAGCCACAGATAGGTATATATGTAGCTTCCTGGGGAATGTTCATTACTGTCTCCTGCATTAAATTTAGCTGCTCCATGTGATAGTGTTTGAGGAATACCTTAAAGAGTAAGAAGACAGGTAAAAGTTTAAGTTGCCCTCCAAGGCCCTGTATTTACTCAATCCCCTCTGTAACAATGTGGAAATCATTCATTTCATTTGAGGCTTGTTCATATTGTTCAAGGTATCATAGGTTATGCTTTTGGCTTTAAAGTGGTTCGGTATTGGTCAAAACAACAGCTGTTGCATGTGAGGAGTGAGTGATGCCATTACACTAACTTTACCTGCAACAGCTGCAGCAATCTTTAAAACAAAGTTTCTCCCATTTCTGAAGCTCCCTTAAAATGGGAGGCTTGAAGCAGGTTCACACAGAGTTATACGTTTATCTCCACATACAGGTTCCTAGAACTCTTCCAGTTGTGCAAAGGCACCTTGGTTCTGCTTCTGCTGGGGAGGATTGTCAACCAAAAACTTCAAGAGTTTTTTCAATGTGATTTTGCTGAGTTTCATTTGCGCTGTATGTCTCTTTTCATGGAAAGGAATACTTAGTCCTATTTAAATATTATCAATGCTATCGAATATGATCTATAGAGGATTGGGTTTTTTCCTTTCACGTTCAAAACATCTGTTCTAGTTAGGCCCTATTTTCCCACTACCACATCTTTCCCTATTAGTTCAAGTTATATTGCTGTTTTCTCAACAGCCTGTCTAAAGGAGTCGTTGCTATTCATTTGTATAACACAGCAATAATGTTTTCAGATCTTGCAAATAATAGAATCAAAAAAATAACACAATTTTATCTCATGAACATAAAAAAAGTCATGTTCGTTTAAGGCCTGAATTCAGCAAGTGTGTCAACACATGTTTGGAGTAATAATAACCATTTGAAATGGCTTCTATGTAGAAAAACAACATGCAGATATTTATTTATTTGCCAGTTTCTGAATGGAAGGAAATGCTTTGTTTACTGAATTTTTTAGTATTTCGAGCACTCCTTTGAACAAGATAAGAAATGTCCTGGCTAAGAGATTACAATTAAACATTATGTATTATGGAAAGCTGCAGTACAACTTGAAAATCTTCCAGAATCAGGTCTATTTTAGCAATTTTAAAGTGACTATTCCTTGGTCAGCAAAAATACAGATTGATCTACTATTGCACAGATTAGAACAATTCACATTGGATTTAAAGAGGTATTTAAAATACACGAATACTTTTAAGCCATTTGTACATCGCAGTTTTTGGTACAGACATTACTAATTCATGCGATGACTCAAACTCATAGTCACTGATGTCTTACTGAGCCAAATTGCCCTTGTACCCCTTTGAACTTTGTACTTTTAGTCAGAAGACTTTGTTATTGAAAAATAGCCTCTTAATTCTCATTATCAGTTACAGAAAACATGCATCATGGTTGGATTCAACAGGGATCCTTGAATGACTAGCTGGTAAACATTTTTATTAGTAATGTGTTCCATCTGTTAAATGTTCAGCTTGATCTAGTAGCAGTTGGTAGTGAAGCTGTTGAGATTCTTATTGAGCTTTTACTGGCATAGAAAAAAGAAGTAGAAATATCTTAAGCAGCCTCCCTTTAAAACAGATAACTATGACGGGAGGCCCAAAAGCCTATCATGCTATAAAGAATAAATTATCTCAATACCTGATGATACTTTAGCCATTTAAGGTATTAATAAATAAATAAGGCTGTCCCATAGGCTTCAACTCATCCTGTGCTATAACACTGCACAATTATTTTAAAAGACTCCTGTCCTATTTCAGAACAGACCTAGAAATCATAACATATGGACAGATTATAAAGCTGAATATAAACATGTATTTTCTTGTGTAGAAAAACTTTCTGGTTGTGTTATTCTTGTACAGATACTGTATCAGAAGAGCTTTATTAGCAAAAGTATCAAAGTGTTCAATTGAAGTCAAGCATATAAAGGGAATATTTAGATTTTTTGCAACAGTTAATAATTTTCGATTAAATAAAAATATAAGTTGCTTGACTTCTGATTCTGTGGCTTCGGATAACTTGTGTGCCTTACGTTAAGTTACGAGTTAGAGTAATTCTGCTAAAGGTAATGATAAAAAAAGGCCTCTTTCAAAAATAAGATTGTAAAAATAAAATTGATCATGACAGAGTGTTCACCTCCTGACACTTGTTGTAACTGTGGTCAAAAACAGTGAACATGTTGTGGCACTCAAGTAATATATGCTTGCTTAAAATCAAAAATAAAACATAATTCAGATAGAAATTACTAAAAGCCTTGCTTATTTTAAGTGGAATACTCCTGTTCTGCTTTGTCATGTGTATTCATAACTTAGTTCCATGTGATCAACACGTAGCTTATAGTCACCATATATTTTCTTTATATATTTTGGAGAAAGTAACCGGCATTGCAGAGTGGGAAAGAAGCATCACTCCCTAGTATCTTTTGAAAACTGTTAAAGCCACCCTCATTTCCTGTGCACAGTCCCTTTAATGTTGGGCTGCTTGTTGTTCCTTGTCTGCTGGATAAAGGACAACTTCCAGTGTGATAGTTCTCCTTTTGTCGCCGATGCATCTTTGTTTAGTTCAGTCTTTTTGCAGAAATTGTGCTTTCCACTTGAGTAGGTAACGCACTCTTATTTTATGTATCTCTTCTCTGCAAAATAGTGCTTCCAGAGGAAATTGTTTAATCAGTAGAGATAATAGCTATTAAATGCGTAGTGTAATTGTTACAGATTATACACTTTCAATGTACAGGGAAAGAGTTAATATTAAATATTGTTGTCCTAATAATTACTGCAGATAGTAGCTAAGCATTAGTCCATTTGATTAGGTTTTATCCCTCTTTCTTTTCAGACACTCAATGAAGACATTATCTTCAAGTTATTTTAGTGCAGCAGTCCAACAGGTTGTACTTTTTCTGATGAAACATCATATACCTCAGCATTTATTTTTCAGAATGTTTAGCTATCTGCCAGTTTACTTCTCTGTCTCTGCAAATTGAGGTCTTATCTGCTAAGTGTGTTTGTCTATGTTTGGTATTTTAATGTAAATTTGTACAGGAGAGTAACAGACATGTTATCTTGCTTCGAAGTGTCAGAGAATAAGGAGATTTAATTAAAAGGGAAGAAATTTTATGAGACCCCATGATGTAAACATGCCTCTATACACTGGCTAGAGTTACAGCTCTGTAAATTAGTTGTATTAATTTCTGCTAACTAAGAAGAATAATTGAGCTGGGATCTAAAAACTGTTTTTGAATTATCTTACTGTTTAGCCCTCAAATTAGAAAATTTTATGAAGAAAGAAAAAGTTACTTCATCTGCAGAAATCTGAGTCAGAGCACAGCTATATTATGCAAATCTTAACAGTAAAAATAACTTTGAATGCAGGGCTTGTTTTCATTACCAACGGGGTAAAATGGATAGTGGGTGTCTCTAATCAGCACGTTTCTAGTGCGGTTTAGAAGGTTAAAGATAAAATATTCATAGCAGAAAATGCCTTTCCCCCGTATATTGAAATACAATTTAAAAGTTTAAGGCAAAGTGGGACCATTTGTTCATATATATGTATGTATATATGTGTGTATGTATGCATATATAGATATATATATAAATGCATATGTGTATAACAGGGGCTGTAGCAATAGGACAAGGGTTTTGAACGAAAAGAGGGTAGATTTAGACTAGATATGAGGACATTTTTCACACTGGCACATGTTGCCCAGAGAGGTGGTAGATGCCCCATCCCTGGAAACATTCAGTGTCAGGTTGGACAGGCTCTGAGCAACCTGATCTAGTTGAAGGTGTCCCTGCTTATTGCAGGGGGCTTGGACTAGATGACCCATAAAGGTTCCTTCCAACCTAAACCATTCTATGATAGCTATGTAATGGTAGGTCATTAAACCTTGCCCAACTATCCCTGAATTAATTAAAATTTTATTTCAGCTTAATTCCTTAGGACAGATTATACTGAATGTCAGAGGGGAAAACAGACAGGAACATGGTATCTAAAACACCCTAATATTGCAGAGGAGACATGAGTTGATAGATCCAAGTAATCCTAGCAGCTAGCTAAAGGAGTTAAGCTCCCATTCTCCTTCCTCATCCCATGTGTCCAGCTCTCCAAATATGATGCAAGAAACGTTTTCTTCCCAAAACCAGCTTTGGTGATCTGTCTCATTACAAGTGTGAGAACCAGACACAACAGCCAGTGCAACTAAGAAAAAATATTCTCTTTAGCTCCTTAGAGAAATGATCCGTCTGGCCTGCCTGGGGCATGCCCTGAGGGAATTTTCATTATCAGTGTCTCTGGAAACAATTGTGGATCTGACTCATGATTTCTGATAATCTGCAATAACTGATTCTCAGGTCGGTACTGACCTACTCAGTCCTTGCTCATTTGAATGGTCTTTTATTCATTCAAGTGGACTCAAAAGGCTACAGTTGGCAGCATAAGGTGGTAGTCCACTAGTGAAAAGGTAAAGATACTTTTGATCAGTAATTTGCTGGGCTTGACTTGCAAGTCAGTTATTAGGTCTTTCCAATGGAACTTTACTTTTTATTGCTTATAAAATGTGTTTACTTCTGTCACGCAGGCAGCCTGGCACTTCAATAATTGCAACCTACAGAGCTTACTTCATACCAGCACTATGAACATTATATTCTGATAGCTGTGTTACTGCTAGATGCGAGGCTGTTCCACCACTTTCCTACTTGCTGAAACACTGTGGGAGGATGTACTTAGTGAGATATTTTGAAAAGGGAAAATTTAGATCAGGGTGAAAAAGCATGTTTTTTTCTTCCAGTGGCAAGAAAAATGTAGGTTTGTCATGTACACCTGAGTAACTGTTCGTTGTTACACAGATGTTCATAAACAGAGGTTTGTTTAAAAAACAAACAAACCTATTGGGAATTTAGCATGGGCATTAGACCTTTCGAACAGTGTGGTTGGTTGCAGGATGTGTGGCTATAGGAGTCTCTCTTGCAAGAGTCCTTACCAGGGTATCTCGAGCTGAGTTGGGAAAGAGACTCTCCAAACTGTTGTTCTGCTGAATTCCTGTAACCTAACTGGCCCGTTGTCCTATGTGATCACATCTTTATATAAACAATTCATTGGTATTGATTATCTTAAAGTACATACAAAATATCTTCTGGTTGCGTGCAAAAGACTGTCTTATGTCACTGTTTTTGCATCTGTAGGAATGGTTTCTACTGAATATTTAAAAGGAACTATGTACAGCTTGATCAGTTTTGCAGCAGGACCTGCTTGGAGAGCATCTGTAATAGCCAGATCCCACGCAGGATGTTAATGTACACATTAGAACGTCCAAATTGGTCTATACATAGCAGGAGCTGCCTCAGGGAGTTCCTGGAATTCCCACCTGGAGACTCCTGCACTAATTACTCATATATATTGCTGTGAAGGAGGTCAGGAGCTCAGTCAGTCACTATGGGGTGACTGTTTGGTGAGATGTTTCAAATCAGTTGGATGTCTCATCTAACTGGGAGGCTCCTGGACCACCAGGAAATTTCTGACTGAAGTGCATGGGCATGCAGACAGGTAACAGCCCAGAAATCCAGCTATGCAATTATAGCTATAAGACAAACTTGAATTTCATATTAGTAACTTAAGCTTCAAAGATCTTTCCACATTATATGATACATATTAAACCTGCAAATCACATAGATTTGAATCAGTGGCTTGGGTGGAATTGACTGGAATATAGGTTTTATGTTACAACCTTTTTGAGATCTCGTTACACTCCATACGTGCAACAAAGGGAGGATTTGCATTTCTGTTCATGTAAACAGGCTTGTCAGGCTTTTGTCCCCAGAAATTTTGGAAAATGAATAGACAGATGCAGTAAAGGACTGTTGGTTGCTGTCATACTCATCCACTTGCAGAGAAAATTATGGGGTTTGATATTCACATCTATAAAAAAAGCTGACTGTGCTTAGAAGGCCACTTTTGCCATAATAGTTAATAGTACTGTGTGTTCCTGTACTTAGAACTGAGGGTCATTTATTGAACAATGATGAGTCTTTTCTGTCTGATCCAACTCACCAAGGACTCTACTCTTCATAAAGTCCTTGCACTCCCAAGGGCAATTCTGGCTGATTTACTGGACAGAAGAACCAAGCGTGATGTCATTGCTTCTTTCGCACCTAAAGTATTTCACATCTTCAGTACTGCATGTTATTCTGTATCCTCACCAAAAGTTCTTAAGTTTATTTACTGGGCAGGAGGAGGTAAGGTTTTACAAATTTTCCTTTGGTCATCATAGAGGCTGACCAAATGCTTGACAAATGGACCAGATTCCCTGCCAGACAGGGCTGATTGTTTCTCCCTCCCACCTTCTTCACTGGCATCTTTTTATTGAGGCATCTCATGAATGGGAGAAGACTCAAACTTATATGAGGAAGCAAGAAAGTTATCCTGCAGATAGTATGACTTATATAACAAAAAGTAATTTGTATGGGATAAATAATTTCTCACTCAGTTTCCAGGTGATATATTTATTTGGGTATGAGTAAGTAAAGAAAAAGTGCATTTTCTGTATCGGTTCTTTTTCTTAAAACTTTTCCATAAGTGTACATGTTGATCCATAACAGTATAAACCCTGTAGCATAGCTAATGCTACAATTAGAAATAATATACAACCAGAACAGTTTCTGCTTGCATTCATAAGACCTGATGGGTTGAACCTGGCTGGCTGCCGGGTGCCCACCAAGCCGCTCTATCGCTCCTCTCCTCAGTGGGACAGGGCAGGGAGGAAATAACATGGAAAAAACCTCATGGGTCAAGATAAAGGCAGTTTAATAAAGCAAAAGCAAAAGCGGTACATGGAAGTGAAGGAAAACAAAAGATTTATTCTCTACTTCCCATCAGCAGGTGATGTCCGGCCACTTCCCAGCAAGTAGGGACTCAGTATGTGTAGCTGTTCCTGTGAAAGACTTTTAATTTTAATTGCTTAGATCTAACAAATAGCATAATTCCATGGAAGACTTTATGCTTTCACAGTAAATATATGGAGTGAGGTTTCTGGTAGAAAAGCTTGCGTAATGAAAATCCCACCTAAATTTTTCATCAGCACTCTGCCATTAAATCTCTCAAAAGTTCACAGACAATGTAGGGCTTATAAACACTATTTGAGAATATTCATCTTAATGTCAGTGACATTTTCAGGAAAAAGTAGGCTGAAGTTGGAAGTACTTACTAACATGCGGCTGAGGAGTACGGCGATTCGCATGCTATCCTGGTATTTATGGAAAATGGATTGGGATTTTTCCAAATGGCTTAGTGTTCCTCTTTATATCAGAGTGTAGTGATGTAGGGACTGGAAGTCAGTAAGGTATAGGAATAGGAATCATAAAGTACCTCAGATCAAGATTAATAACATTCATGTTACATTATAACTTTCATCTTTACTCCTTTTTCTCAATTTTCTCCTTCTCTTTTCTTGCAAGACAATGAAGCAGACAACCCCCTCTCCCCAAAACAGCAGCAATCTGCATTTTAATTTGAACTCACAACAGGACACCGATAATGCTGTTTAAGTTTAGTCATAATCCATATGGAGTTGGCCCTGGTGTATCGTTTTTTGCTAATGACACCAAAATAATTATTATGCAGTGACCTTTAAAGAAGAAAGCTGGGGGTTTTTTATCCTATCATAGATGTTTATCTATATTTAACTGGTTTGAGTACTCTCAGGCTAAATATTCTCTGTCCTATTATGTTAAATACAAGATAATTACTGTTTGATGTATTGAGACAGTGGAAGAAAGAATGTGTGGGATTAACTTCAGTAAGTGTGTTTTATTTCTGTATGGATGGTTGGTTTTTACAATTATTTATAATAAATTTGCATCATGCCCGAGAATTGCAAACATTCTTTAGTTACATTATGGAATGTGGAGGTGTATGCATAATTCAGATGGGCTAAAACACTAAGCATTGCCCAAATTGCTTGTGAAATATGACAGGAAAGATGTCTTAGGGGAACTGTAGGCACTCATAGGAAAGGTTAATTTTGTGTGCTAACTGAAATTGCTTCAGAATCTCTGGGTTCACTAGCAGTGCACGCATTATACAACTCAATTCTAAGTGATAAAAATGTTGGCTGCTTGTTTACACTTCATAAATAAATGCGCATGTAATACCTTTGGTACAGAATTATTACAAAGGTTACCCGGGTGGTTACTGTTGTTGCTAAGGCTTTACAACATGTTGTGTTCTAATTCTTTCACAATTTTCAATGCATGGAACATTCTAAAACTTCTAGGTTTGTGTTAGATGTGTTAAAGTACTTTCTTGTTTTGCAATTCTAAATGAAATATAGCTACTTTCATGAAATCTAAAAATCAAATGCATTCTTTTTTTCTCCTTTGACAAGTGTGATGCAATTCTAGCCTTCTTATTTTAAATGAGAGTTTCCATTTATTTGATTTTATTTGATTTGGTTTTACTTTATTTTACTTTTTAAGTCTAGAGAAATTTCAGCCTTTTTTTTAGTCTTCAGAAGATGGGAACACTTAGCTGCTCACTTTTGCAAATTGTCTTTTTCTTTTTGCTTGGGAGGTGATGCATTCTTTAGCACAGCTATAAGCATCATAAAGAAGCTTCTGTATATTGTACTCATTGGACTAAGTTCATAGTCATAAAACCTGATGCACTCTGTGTCCATGAGCAGGTGGATTCCACAGTCTTTGTCACAGTCAATAGGTATTTTATCCTACTGCTAAAGTAACTTCATTGGTAATTCTCTACTTTTCCTGGGACAACTAAGGTTGAGAGCAATTTAATAACTTTGAGGCCTTTTATTCATAAAACTTTTTTTATATAAGTATCAATCTAAGGCTATGTCTGTGAACAGATTAAAGGTGTTTAAAGAGACTCATTATGATTTTTTAAAGTATTTAAGTAATAAATGCCTATTAAAAGGGAAAACCACAGTGTTTTGAGTTGCATAAAGAATTTCTTTCTAAAATACAAAACCTTGACATAAAAGGACTGAAGAAGTACATACTTAAATATTCAAATTTTAAATTTATGGGTGAGCTTTCAAATGTGAATTCAAGACACACATTTAACTTGTTGCTTACTTGTATTTATTATTCTTTTTTATGTGCATGATTGCAAGTTCTTAAGTGTATTTGAGAAAAACAGAATTTCACCTAAGTAATATCTTTGAATTACATAGGCAGATAGATATTGCTTATGTTGCATTTTCATTATGTTGCCAATACCTGTCTTGGGAGTAGTTAAATCTGTTAATGTGCTAAAATATAAGAAAATAAATTACGTATGTGTTTAAATGCAGTTGATATTATAGTGTGTGTACAAACATTTCTTAATAAGCAGAAAAAATTTCATTAGCATGCCCGTTTTGTTAAACAAATGTACTTGTAAACAGAAATGAGCATATCCTAAAAGGTGTTTGCACACAGATTTTTATCTCATGCCTTCAAAACACAAAAGGTGCAGGGCTGTATATTGTAGTTTCTGTTCTTCTGGGATACAGAGATGGTAGTAATGAATATCATATATAGATCCTTAATGTAAGGATAATAATCTTAGCAATAACTAAGCAAAAAGCAAAGAATAAACTTTTTTTGTTTTAAAATAGTTCAATTTATTTTACACAGTATCTTAAAACTGTAACAGTGGAAGATACGTGTCAGCCATAGTTCTTCTTCAGGTCTTCTTGTGAGCTGATGTGTTTGCCTGCTGTAAGGACAACATTAACTGTGAGCTTTAAAAACAAAGAACTTGTCTTTGTGTCATTTCTTCGCCTTGTCCTGTGTGTGAGGAAATTTCCTGATGTGTGAGGAAATGAGGGATTTCCCCCACCAAAAAAAACCAGTTCATGTGTTCTGCTCCTGAATGTGAACTAATGTATGCAATCAGGAAACATATTTAAAGTACTCTCCTGATTTGGACTAAACTGCCAATGTAAATACACCTGTATCGGACCAGAACCACAGAGCTGTTCCAAGGATGGGAGCTGGTGAAGCTTAAGGGACAGACCACCTGGACTATGAGTGTTTTGGTTCGCTTTGAGGAGATGTGTGGTTCTCTAGATTACCCTTTAGAGGAAGGAAAATGACACGAAGGATTACAGTGATTTGACATAGAGGCTAAGAAGTGTGGACAGAGATGCATGGAGGGTGAGTTTTTTTATTACATCTGAACTTTTTTAAAGTAACAGGTAGTCTAAGCATAGGAAAAGCAAGTGATGAGTAGATTCGTCTTTGCAATCGACTTTCTCAAAGACACTGCAGCTAAGAATATCTGGGCTGCGGGCTGACATTAGCAGGTGAACTGTAGATGAAAGGGGTGATTGGATGGCAATGATTCCTTATGGCTTTAAAATTCATGAATATGTACATAGTTCATATAGTTGAAATTGTAAGAAATTCCTTCCAATATTAAAAAGCCAAGACCAAGACCATATCATCATCAATTTTTTTTTAAGCACAGAAGAGGCTAAACAACTGGCCAACTCAGTAAATGGATAGAAAGATTTATATCTGTCTAGCAGTACTCACCACCATTCACACTATAGAAGCCTGGCTACATCAGCAACATGTATAAAGAATTATATCGATTTCCAAAAGAGTAAGGTTTGAAACATTTGAACAGGTGTTTTATCCAGCGTTCCCTAGCAAGTAGAAAAGTTTATTAAGCTAGCAGTGAACAAGTAACCATTAACTTTACTATGTGAGCAGAGATACACACTTTACAACTATTTAAAGCGAGTCATTAGTTCTAGGCTCCCGGTTATGTACTGTCCCCTGTGTGCCTCCTCTTCTTGGGACAGTCACAGGGACAGAGAGCTTCGCTGAAATAAACTTCTTTGTTAAGTGTTCTGCCTCTATTCGGCTTAATAACACATTTTGATGCTATATCATCTGTAGTTTCTGTTGGCCTTACGGGTTTCTGTTGTTCAGCAGTATGTGTCATCCTATCTCCTCCATATCACTGCAGTGTTTCTGTTATCTTGTACTTGATATTTCTCACCAATGTGGTAAGGAATAATGCTATTACCTCGATGGAAACCTGTTCACATAATAAATTGTAGTATGGGGAAAAATATATGACAAATATTAGACAAAGAACCTATTTAAATCTAAGCCAGCACTGCTACATATGCCTTGTTTAGCTTACCTGCAGTATCCTTTGTATTATGAATGGGAATTTGAGCTGTCCATTTTATAGAATCTCAATGAGCATTATAACTGATGGATTTTAAGATCTTATTTCTGAAGTATTGAACTATCTGTCCTATACATACTTACGCTTCCTTTTCTGCAATGTGGCAAGAATAACTGGATGCTACAGTCATTTCCACTGTGATCCTGTATTTAATGTCTGTCTTTCTCCAGAAAACCTGCACTGCTCTATATTTGGCCAAATTATTTTCTAAGGGAATTTGCTCTTCCTCTGCAGCATCTGATGGGCATAGCCAAGAAGTATGGCTATTGCTCCCACAGCTCTTCAAGAAAATGGGAAAATCACAGTGTTTCTATTTCAGCTTTTCATGGTTTGATGTTTAATTGCAATATTCCGTATAGCTCTGATTCTGTTACTTCTCATTCTTTCCGATTTTATATTAATAGACTGCGTGTTCAGTTGTGATGAAGCAATGTTTAAATCCTTTATGCTATTTGTTTAGTAGGTATGAACGCAAAAATGAATTCTTTTGACTTTGAAGGTCAGGTTTTACCTCCCAGTTGAAAGACTGGGAAGTATTTGGAAGACCGGCAAATACAAATTTTCAGACTATGTCTTTCTCTAATCTTGATGTTTCATAAAGCTGTGTATTACCATAGCATGTGAACGTACCTGCACATATCCAGAGGCAGTTCCTTTGGTTTTTCACCACGCCTCCCTGTACTGGTGGAGGGAAGGATTTTTTGGGTTACTGGCAACAAAAACTTAGAAACAGAGGATAGTATTCATAAGGTAAATGTCATTTAGAGGGGAATGACTTTTTCACAAGAGGTTTATGAATAATTTCTTGAAGACTTTGGGTATGCTTAATCTGGCCTGACAGATTGTTCTACAGAGAAGACTCCCTTACTCCTCTGTTTTGTCATTACTATATTTCTGTTGTTAAATGGAAATAGAGATGCTGTTATAATTCATAGGTCCTAACTTGACTTTTGAGTCAGATGACACTTGATGGGTTTCCTGCTTTCACTTTTGGGTCAAAATTCTGTAAACCAGAAGCTGACAAAGCAGATTGTAAAGAGACCTGTCAGTGCCCTAAGCAGAGGAAGATGTAGGCAATAGCAGAATGCTGATGAAACGTGTGATTCGTCTTTGTGATCAGTTTTAGGTACAATAAGTTTGAAGGTGATAAGTAAAGTAAGGAAAAAATTTTCTTTATACAGGAACACAGCTTCCTATTGAAATTGATATGATGGAAGTAAATTTTTGTAAAACGATGTGATTGTTTAGACTGTTTCCAAAAGTGATTAACAGCAACTAACATATTAGGAATGTTTTATATTTTTCAAATGGAAGCATAATGCTAGACATAAAACTTAATAATGAGATGAACACAGGTTAATTTGAGTTAATAAAAACATGCAGATTATTCTCAAAATGTTTCTTGAAAGGAAACTTGATGCCAAAGCAGTTTGCTGTGATTTGTTTTGGTATGTAAGCACTTAATATCTTTCTAAAAGTAAATCCAAAGAAATTCCTAAACTTCTTCATATACTCTTCTACTGATAACTCTGGTAGTTAAGTGGTGCCCTTAAGAGACTTTCCCTTCTGGAGAAAAGTTTGCAGAACTTCTCCTTTATAGAACAGATGGCACTATAAATCTCAGCCTGAACCTGAGGAATGGCAATCTGAGTTCTAAGCTCTCAGGATGGACCTCCATCCTTTCTCATCTGCAAAGGTAAGGGTAAGTACCTGTCTGTACCTTGTCATCCAGTTAATGACAGCTTGGTTCTTCTTTTAGTGAGAGAGGAATAGGAGAATTCTCTGGCTTCTTCATACAAACTCCTCCAGCATGTCCAACTCTGCAATAGCTAAGAGGGTCAGGCAATTTGAACTAGGAGTCAGAAAATGAAGGATAGATGCTGCATTAATGTTGAATTCAAGGAATTAAGGCATAAAATCATATACCTCCAGAAATATAAATACTTCTTACATGCTTGCTGGTGATACCAAACTAGTGAGTGAGCATGAAAAATTGACTTTTTCAGCATCTCTTTAAATGCTTGCAGTATTGTGGAATTCTAACTGTCTAATTTGTGTAAACACCTGCACAAATGTGTAACAATTTTAAAATATATGATTGTTTGCATAACTACAGGTAATAGATTATATCTCCTAGATTTGTTATCTTAGGTTCTTCTTCTTTAGTTACTTCATTAACTTCCTAAAACCTAGTTTAAAAACATTGGGGTTTTTCTGAAGATATTTTTGTCTTTACTGGCTTTTTATGCTAATTTGTTGTTTATGATGCTGTTGTTAACTTGAGCTTTGTCAGGAATGGATGTGTTTGACAGGGAATAGACAAAATGTTTTCAGGACAGATAAGTTTGTTGAATTCTCATAAGTATATCATGAACACAGGACTGTTATGCAAACATACCTCAAAACCCTCCATGAAAATTTTGCTTTGGAAGATCATAGCAAAAAAGCTTTAAGATCTTTAAAAGAAGAACACATTGTGGCATTGCTATTCTATGGCGAGATGTAGTATATTATCATAGGATCATGGAATCATAGAGTCATAGAATGATTAGAGTTGGAAGGGACCTTACAGATCTTCCAGTTCCAACCCCTCTGCCTTTGGCAGGGACACCTTTGACTAAACTAAGTGCCCCATCCAGCCTGTCCTTGAGCACTTCCAGGGATGGAGCATCCACAGCTTCTCTGGGCAACCTGTTCCAGTGCCTCACCACCCTCACAGTAAAGAATTTCTTCCTAATATCTAATATAAATCTACCCTAATATCTAATATAAATCTTTCCATTTCAAGCCATTACCCCTTGTCCTGTCACTACTTGCCCTTGTAAAAAGTCCCTCTCCAGCTTTCTTCTAGGCTCCCTTTAGGTACTGCAAGGGTGCTTTATGGTCTCCCTGGAGCCTTCTCTTCTCCAGGCTGAACAACTCCAACTCTCTCAGCCTGCCCTCATGGGAGAGGTGTTCCCGCCCTCTGAACATTTTTGTGGCCCTCCTCTGGACTCACGCCAACAGGTCCATGTCCTTCTTGTGCTGAGGACTCCAGAGCTGGATGCAGTACTCCAGGTGGGGTGTCACCAGAGCAGAGCAGAGGGGCAGAATCCCCTGCCTTGACCTGCTGGCCACGCTTCTTTTGATGCAGCCCAGGATGTGGTTGGCTTTCTGGGCTGCAAGCACACACATTGCCAGCTCATGTTGAGCTTCTCATCAACCAACTTGAATATCTCTGGAATATATTGCTGATCTTTGTTTACAAGGGATTCCTTCTATCTCCAAAAGCAGGCATTCAATTTGTAATGCCAGTTTTTAATTCCTGCTGTTAGTGACTACATTGTGAGAGATAATTACATGGTGTGGAATTGGTACAGAAGTGTGTTTACAGCAGCAACCTTCTCATTGTTTTGAATAGTGATAATTTGTAATGAAATATTTTAATACAGTGTTTACTGATACTGCTAAGATACCTCTAAGATTATTTTTTTTAATTCCAACACAGTCATTTTGCAATCCATCAAAAATAGTTCTAGGAGGAACATAACAAATGTTACCATGTAAGACTACACTAAGGAAAAACATTCATGAAAGGGGGATGTATGCTGTCAACTGGCTGGGAGCCGCTCTGGGAATTCTGTTGTGCTGAAGTGAATACCAAAAGCGGGATTGGCCAGGGATTATTTCCTGTCATTTTCTTACATTTTATCAACGTTTCTATATCTAGAGGCAGCTGTCATGTTTTAAGCATTAAATAATCTTGCAACAAAGCAAGGATGCTTCGTAAGAATGTGATCTTCTCCTATCCAATGAACTGGAGGGTAAGAGTACTAATGTGCAGAAACTCTCTCGAATTAGTGAACTTTTTTATTATTATTTACTTTTAATAAGCAAGGTCATCACTGCAATTCTTTTCCCAAGAAATCATTTGTGGTTATGGGACTGTGAAATTTTCTCCTGCTCTGTGGTCCAAAATACTTATTTCTTCTATGTTAAAACTGCCTTTGCATTCTGAAAAAGGCATCGCGGTGGTGGGGGTATGGCTGAACATGGCAAACCAATCTCAAGGGTGACTTGCTTATCTTAGCCACCGAGAAAAAAGGAAAGAGCCCTAGTCATTGGAAATCACCTTCCTCTCCAACCGACAGCTAGTTGTTCTGTTTTCTTAAGTATGTTTATTTTTACTTCTGTGTGAGATGTAATAAATATTGCAGTGCTCAATTTTAAAGCTACTTTTCTTTCAGGCTTCCTGAATTTATGTCACTTAGCTTTCTGATCACTCAGCCGAGCTACTTATTTGACTTTCTTGTGAGTGACTCGTGTTTGGAAAAACAGTTTGTATTTGTACAGTTCAAGACCTGGTAAATACTTAGTGCTTTGGAGAAACGATTATGCTCATCGTGTGAGAAAGAAAAGGTGCTCCTGCCCATTGGCCAAGGACCTGCATCAGCAGCCTGCCCTTTCAGCTAAACCTAGGTTCTCAGTCACAGCTGACCAAAACTAAGAATCTGAGGAAATATTTGAGGAAAACTGAGTCAAATGAGTAAACCCAATTAAATCTTGGCCCTGTCCGATTATTTGGAATTAAGCCTATGGACATTCTTTCTCCAGACGTACTTTGAAGCCATGGAGGCCTAATGAGACATTGAACTCCTGTGAGTTAGCTGGCTTTCTGCCTGGAAGTTAACTCCATGGATTCAAGGGAAAATTTCAGGATCCACCTGGGTCTGTAGACGTCGTCAAACCATCCCCCTTGAGGGATTCAGTAACACAGACCAAATTGTGATTCTTATCCTTCTTGCTGTGGAAACTGAGCCAAACCAACTTTCTGAGTCTCAATTTTATAATTTATTTTCTTCATAATAAACATACTGCCTACCTACATTTTTTCAGTCCTGTGAGAACTCTTCAGCTAATATTTATACAGGTTTTGGAAGTATAAAATGCTCTCTAAATACTCTTTCCAAGGGTATATAATATGTAAAAAGTATAATACTTTCAACCATCTGAATTGCTGATTATGAGCTGTTTACTGACCATTTCTATTTCTTAACTAATTCTGTGGATTTCAGATACAGAAATGATTTGCTGACTTTTTTTTCCTGTGTTTTAAAAACGGTGTATATATATTTACATTGTTTTCCACATGAGATTCTTAGAATATTGTGGCATAAACCAAAATTAAGATAGGAATATTCTATAGTTTTTAGTCTATTATATTTATTTAGTCTTTTCTTTCCAAAACCAGCTCATTCTATTGGAATTGAGTTTTTAAAGAATCAACTATGATGTTAGGCAAAATCCAGTGATCTTTCAACCACGCATCCAGTGTCATCACGTGAATAATCATGAGTTCAGAAATGCAGTACAAAAAAGTCTTTGCTCTTGAAGGAGAATGTTTGCAGGACGGATGTCCCTCAGGAAACTTGCTTATTTTCCAGAAATTCAAAAATTTTGATGAATTTTGAAAAACTTTGATGAATAAAGTAATGTTTTCCTGTGTCATCTTTTTGTTCAAATTTTCTTTTTAATTGGTTAAATATTTGTGATTTTTTTCTCATACTCTCCTCCAAATACACATATCCATGCATCACAAGGTTTTCAGTTTTCTGTAATAATTGCACATGAAAGTACTGTTTACAAGGAGCTGAGCAAATATTATTATACCAGCATAAATTTCTGTGAACACAGGAATGCAGTCAAAATCTCAATTCTTGCATGAAACTTGATGTGGAATAATACTGTTTGTCTGGGTTATGCTCATGGTATAAATTCCTTCGTGAGGGTTAGTGAGGCAAACAGGCGCACAGAAACTGTGTAGGTGATTTTCCTTTATATGCCTTGTTGTCCTATTCACAATTTCATGCTGAATTTTTCTTGCTGTACGGTCTTGTTGCTGGTTAGGTATGTTAAGGCAGATTACCGTCACAGATTTGAACTCTCACCAGAAGCTTTTCAGGCCAATTCTGTTAATTCCACCAAAGTTGTGGTATACATGGAATTTTATACTACAGTTTTACCAAACTGGATGATATCTAGGAATATTCTTGGGCCCTGGCTTTCACTAGTCTGTACTTTTTACAATTGCCTATGGTTAGCTTTTGGCTTTTACTAGCTAACCTTTCCCAAGGAATTCCTGGGCATGGTTTGAAGCCCAAATACATCCAGCAGGCAGTTTGGTTACACTCACCCTGCTTTGGAGGCTGAGACTTCCCTAGCATAGATGCAGTTGTTCCGTATCAGTTGCCCTCAGTGCCCAGGAATGTTGCTGGGTACATTTAATTTAACAATATAGATGTAGCCTAGATGTCTGACCCAGGCAACATTCTGATTGCCTACTTCCCAGCAATGCGTAATTTCTTAAGTGCGATGCTGCAGTTAATTACATGGGGTAGACATCTGTGAGTGCACAGAAGCACCCTGCACTGGGAGATAAGAGCCTATCTCCTGCCAAAAGGATGTGCAGTAGCTGTAATGCTTAACTGCAGGGTCCAGACGGTCATGAAGGAAAAAAGGATCTGGAATTCTGGCCCCTACAGCCAACCTTGTTGTTTGCTTGTCTGATTTTTGACCTTATGCTCTTACATTCCTGGCTGGTAAAGGCTCTTACTCCAAGTATGTTATTCTTACAGTTGTTGATGGCATTGGAGATCTTCTGCTCCAAAATGTATGTTGCCTAAAACAGAGGTCTTTGTCTGGTAAAGGTGTCAGAGTTATGCAAAAGGCAGGTGATAGCATTGTTTTCCCTTCATTCCTTCCTACATTTACAAAAGGGTTATCATTTCTCCATTAGTTATCTGTCCTCTGAGGGAGCTAAAATACTGAAGAACTGAATAGACAGAGGATCTTCTAGTGTTTCTTCTCACTGTCTGGTTTTAGTTTCTAGTTCAGTGTTCTTAGCTGTGGGACCACCACTTTTTTTCCTGTAGTTAGGGGAAGAGGGAGGGTGAAGAGAACAAATTCAATTGATCCCCTTAAGTTATTAGTTTTTAGTCACAGGGATTCCTAAGTAAAGCCTAGTGTAGCCTGTTCTGCTTGGTCTGCTGGCCCTAAGACTCTCATAATTGCTGGCATGAAATCCTGGCTTTATTGAAGCCAATGGAGACCTTCCAGCTCTGATTCAGTTTTATAAACATAGGCATCTAGTGATGTTTGAAATACCTCTGGGGTATTCCACCTGACCTCTCTATTCTTTCCAAGAAAGGTGCAGGTTTCCTTTTCTTCCTCTGTCACACCTGCTAGGTGATTTGGATATGGTAGTGCAACTCAAATTGCTCTAAATGCTCATGTTTACATTACTGAATAGAGAGCCTCCTTTTTATATAGCAAAGCCAGGATTTTCTCTCTTATGCTTAGTTTTTTATAATCATAGTGTTTGCCTACAGGTCCTTTGTGTTGCTGAAGTTTTGATTGTGTGCTTAATAAATGATTAATCATCCTCTTTTTCTTCTCTGCTTGCTTTGGACTCTTTTCCTGTGCGCATACAGCTTTTGTAAATCAATTGCCCAGTGACTGCTCCCAATGGTGTTTGGTTGATCCATGGCAAAGAAATAGACATAGATCATCAGCCTCCTCTGGCTCTCTTTCTGTAAATCTGACCCATTTACTTTTCTCCTTCTCTGGATTTTATCATTACATTAATGTCTGCAGTCACTTAGATTTTGGAACAGCACACAGACATCTGGCAGTAACCCAGGACAGTGTGCTTTGCCGTCATACTTCTGCTTACAATGAGTTGCAGTTTTTTGGCCATATAATAAACCATACTTTATCTGATCTTTCCATGTTGGAATGTGGAAATGAATTGTCCTTAAAGAAATTTCTGGGGCTATTATAGGCTCAGTTCAAAACCAGTATTACCTGGAAATTCTTGTAAGATATGCGTAATTCCTTTTAATGTGTGCTCACTCTAGAATAGCTAAGGTTCTCAGCTGTGATAAAATGGCATGATTAAACTCTACTACTTTCCTGTTTCTTTATGAAAGGCAGGATAAAAATCCTTTATGTAATAGGGAACTGGCAGTCTGTTTTCTGTATGGCAAGTGATAGCTGTTAAAGTGAAAACCACAACTATTACACTTCCTTCTTACATTTTTCCTTAAAACTTCCTTGAGCAAGGATAGCTGCAGAAAGCCTGGGAGCTAGGCAGCTTGTGCATGTACAGCAATCTTTGATAATCGTGATGTTTCATAAATGTTTCAGCTATGCTTTCTCACTTGTCACTTGTGCTGTGTCCCATCTATGGTGTTTCAGAAATTACTGCATCTATTTGAGGCTTTCAATTTGTTGTGTGCTTGGACAGATGCACCACAATGCAGTCACCTAATTTTTCAGATTTTTCTATTCCAGTCATGATGTCTTTAGAAATTGATTTCCACACTTATGTAAATATATTAGATGCAAGATTATCTGTCGTGTCTCTCTGATAGGACAGATGCCTTCAAAACCAGGGAATTTTTTAGGAATAGATGATCCTTGGGAATCCACCATTGTAAGTAGGAAGTTGTGCAATGTATTTTTTCATAGCCAGTAAGTCTTGGATAGGCCTGTGATGCAGTTCTCAGTTCAGGACAAACATAATCTACTAACTTCAACACAAAATAGCATACTATAAATGCGAAATTATGCCATTTTCAGTATATAAAAGCGTAGTATTTAGCAAAGTAAGTCAGAAAAATATCAGGGGTTTTTGGGTTTGTTTTTTTTTGTTTGTTTGTTTGCTTGCTTGTGACAGAGTATCAGCATGCATTACGGTTGAGTCCAGTGTGGACAACAGTTGTGAGTAAACATCCTTGTATAACAAAGTGAATGAGCCATAACGGAAGAGCAGGAATCTCACTTCTCTAGCTCTAGGCTGTCTGAAAAGGATACTGTTAGCTGCCTGATATGATGAAAACACAAATCTGTAAAAGATTTAAACTCTCTTCCCTAGCTATAAGAGTATATTCATCTCAACTCTATTATTGCAAGTTAGAACTAGCCTGCCCAGGAATATAGGTGATGTATTGAGTATAGTGGAGCCTTTCTTATCTCGTTCACCGGTATGTTAATTTTCTCACACTTTATGCTTCCACATTGATCTGGCTTGCCAAATTTAAGAACTAGCAAGCACTTGCAGCACTTTCTAGCTACAAGAGGAGTACTGTATTTTGTTATTGTTATTTTGTTATTTTTGTATTTGTCACTGGCATCATAGACTGAAGAAGGTATATTGGTGGGGTGAGGTACTTTGCCACAGTGTTACAAGCTTTTCCAGTCTTCCACAGCATCAAGACGCTTTGCGTCTTTCATTGGCGTAAAAGTGCTGAGGTACTGCAGTTGCCATGACATACATTTGTTTCCCAAACATCTCAGAAATTTTGAACCATACAAATGAACATAGGTCTCAAGCCATTCTAGAGTCTCTTCAGTCAATGCGACCTTTACCCTGGGATAACATAAGCTACAGTTTTAGGGACGTGATGCAGATGTCTAATACTTCTTGCAATTTCTAGTACTTCTTTTGCAATTACTGCAAAAATTTTCTGCTTCAGGACAGCTGTACATAAGATTTGAAAATTTCCTTGCTTTTATGAGTGCTAAAAGACTTAGAAATAAATATTTCTATATAATATCAAGATTTCTCTGCTTTATGCAGCCCTATATGCCAACAAAAGGTATTCAGTCATCATCTTAGCCCAGACCGAGCTAAAGTACTTGCCATCATGAATGAACCAGGCAGTTCAGAGGTAACACATTACGTATTTGCTGCCAGAGGCAACAATACTCACAGCACATGAGGAATTTACTGCACATTAATATCAATATAAAATATGTGACTCAGTCCCAGCATGCTAACATTAAAGCCTTTCCACAATCCTGAAAAGACTCCTAGTTGTTCTAGAGGTGGTGCCAAAGGAAACAAAAATCAAAGGTAAACAGCCTGTAGCACATTACAGGACTGATGCAAAATAAATGTTCAGAGACAATAGAGGTGTTTTCAAGATATGTGAAAACAGTTGCTCGGATGCTGTGGTTACAGAGGCAAAATGGTTTTTGTCAAGCTGTTTAATAGTTATGAAGATAAAATTACAACATATGTTATCAATTAACAAAATGTAAATTTGCTAAAGTAATTTTACATTCAGAAATTACAGAAGAACAATTTCCTGGAGCATAGTCATAAATATTCCTTTCAGAAGCAGAAGGAATTCATATGCACAGAAAATATACTTTAGTTATGCCTGTGTTGAAAAGCTTGCTTTTGCCCATGTAAAGACGTGATAGTCTGTGAGATAAATCCATACCAGGAATGTCTAAATTTTGCATCTCACCCATCTGAATGGTCATATTATCATTAATTTCTCAGTCTCTAAGGGAGAGAAAAAAATATTTTCTGCCTGCCCATATACATGCAATTGCACATGACTTAATATCTACTGACTACCTATAAATATAAATCGCTATGTAAGTGCTAACTTATACATGTAACCTGTATAGTAAATGTGTTATGAGGTTTCCAGGTAAAGCATGTTTCAGTGTGACTAAAACTTTTCTTTTGAGATTGATCCTTTGCAACTTGCTTCAAAAAGACTAATTGGGCTAAGCTAATATTTGAAATAAATAAAGAATACCCATATGTGTGAGACAGACATCCAAACCAAGTAGGGATAGCGTGTTCATGGCAAGCAGCAGCAGAAGTTATGTTCTGTAGGAAACGGGCAAAGAAATTACAGCATCATAGAATCGTTTAGGTTGGAAAAGGCCTTTAAGATCACTCAGCCCAACCGCTAACCTAACACTGCCAAGTCCACCACTAAACCATGTCCCTAAGTGCCACATCTACATGTCTTTTAAGTACCTCTAGGGATGGTGACTCAACCACTTCCCTGAAATGCCTGTTCCCAGTGCTTAACGACACTTTCTGTGAAGAAATTTTTCCTAATATCCAGTCTAACCCTCCCCTGGCTCACCCTGAGGCTGTTTCCTCTTGTCCTGTCACTTGTTATTTGGGAGAAGAGACCAACCTCCATCTTGCTACAACCTCCTTTCAGGTAGTTGTAGAGGGTGATAAGGTCTCCCCTCAGCCTTCTTTTCTCCAGGCTAAACAACCCCAGTTCCCTCAGCCACCTCTCAGAGGACTTGTGCTTGAGATCCTTCACCAGCTTCATTGCCCTTCTTTGGACGTGCTCCAGAACCTCAATGTCTTTCTTGTAGTGAGGGACCCAAACTGAACATAGTTTTCGAGTGCAACCTCAGCAGTGCCTGGTACAGGGGTGCAATCACCCATCTGTCAACCAACATCTGCTGGGCAGATTTCCAGCCACTCTTGTCCTAGTCTGTAGCACTGCATGGGGTCATTGAGACCCTGGTGCAGGACCTGGCACTTGGCTTTGTTGAACCTCATACCATTGGCCTCAGCCTATTAATGCAGCCCGTCCAGATCCCTCTGCAGAGCCTTTCTACCCTCAAGCAGATCAACACTCACACACAACTTGGTGTTGTCTGCAACCTTGCTAAGGGTGCATTTGAGCCTCTCATCCAGACCATTGATAAAGATATTAAACAGAACTGGCCCCAATACCGAGCCCTGGGGAACACCACTTGTGACTGGGCAAGTGTGCAGGAGAAGGGGGAAGATAATGCTGAGGGAATGTTTCACTGGCACAATAAGTAGTGGATTTGAAGGAAAACAGGCCAGGATGTATGACAAAGATTCTGAGAAAGCCTACACTGGAAAAATATTCAAATGAAATAGGAAAGATTTGCAAGTTGGTGATGACTACCAAGAGTGTTGCATGTATCATATGATGTGCAAGATTCAAGATTCACTATACCTGTGTATTAGAAGACATACAAGGTCACCAGCCTACTTTTTTTTTTTTTAAAAAAAAGTTATTTCAACCAGGACACATAATTTGACCACCTTCTTAGATTTCGGCAGAAGTATAGCAAGAATTTTTAAAATTTTTAGATTTAAAAGAATCATACATTGACCACAGCTAAAATTTCACTAGCAAGGAGGTTTGCAGTGCTCTTTTTACTTATAGCAGAGACCTTAAATCCAGTTATATCTTACTTAGGAGAAAGTAGTATTTATAAAGTATAACTGCTCATTTTGATAATGCAATAATCCCTTCTCCAGTAATTGACATTCAGATTTATCAAAAACTGTGATCAAAAGTGAAGTTACTTATCAAATTGCATCTTTAGCTGTTCTAGGTTTTAAGCCAGAATTTTTTAAAATAAACTGAATTTTTATTTTATGTCCATAGTTAATTGGGTTTCCATATTATAAATTCCCATTTGTCATCAAGTATAGACTAGTTTACATCTGACAGCTTCATGAAAAATGGGCTAAGAGAAACTCAAATAATTTAGGGTAAAGAAAGCTCAGGAGATTGGGTTTTGCAGTTGATGTCTTTCTTTTTTCTGTTTTAATTGACGACTGATTGAGAAAAGTAGCCAATCCAACTGGAGTTGTGTATAAATCTGCATTTCAGTGACAAGTCATATTAGCTGTGTTCTTAAAAATCTGATACAGTCTAAATTGCAAAGGGATTTCAAGTCCCTGAACTTTAAATATATGCACAACAAATAAAAAGTAAGAAAAAAAGTACCTCGATACTGCATAACTGACAAAAATAGGATGTTCTTTTGTTTACTTATATTTCATCTATGGTTTTAAATATGTCACTGTTTCTGAATAATGTAACAGAGGCCATACCTATACTATGCGGAGCCTCCTAGCCTACTAGAAACAAGCTGACACCATGATCTGCTGAAATACAGTGTCATACAGAGACAGCAAACAGGAACTGTCCTGATTTGAGGTCTTCTGTACCTACCACTGTAGGTCTTCGAGAAGCCCTGGTCCTGTGGGCTAGGAAGCCTGGCATTTTACATGAACCTCTTAGTAGAGGTACTCCGCTACAATACCAACACATCTGTATTGCTTCTAGTTTAATTTCTAGCTTGCTTTAAGGCTGGCTGGGGACCTAGCCACACATCCTGTTACACTGTATTACATGTCCCAAGAATTAGTTCATTTCTCACTCTTCAGGTCTTTGTTTTTATAACACTTCTGAATGCTAAGTATGATTAGGACCCCCTGGTTCTAATCATAAATTTAGATGAGTTTTCTAGGCTGCACAAGAGTTTAAGTAATATAATTTTTATCTGCCTAGTACTTAGACTTTAGTACTTAACTCTAGCGACAGTGCTGCAAGTGAATGATTGAGTGAAATCTTTGGTTCTGTTCTTAGGAGATGCTCGACCCTTCCTGGTACATAACGAGCACCCTTAGGTGTAGAGGTTGACAGAGAAGCTCAGAGCATTTAGTTCTGCATCTCCTAAGAGACACAGAACTTTGCAGGATACTGCCATTGGTACGGCATTGAAAATGTCATAGGTTGTTGTTCTTCTAACTGCTCAGCAAGTACAAAATAGTTGTCAGGAGCCTTTCTTGGCATTGATAGTCTTAAACCATTTCTGCTACAGCTTCTGTTAGAAACAGAGGTAGGGGAATAGACTTCTTTTTCTGTTGCAGTTCTTTGTAAAGTTCATGTAATTACTTGAGCCACATTAATATTGAAGTGCTTTGGTGCCTTTTTCCCTGCAGTTCTATTACCCTATCAATTATAAGGACCACTGCAATAGCAGATCTTTGCTTGGAAAAGTAAGATTAAAATATATACTTGTATGACAGATTTTACTCTTGAACTCTCTGTGACTTCTTATAAGCACCTGTTAGCTGCAAAATGAGCAGAGCGCTTTTAAACTTCAGCTCACTGTAAAGCTCAGAAAAAAAGAAAGATCAATGTATGGATAACAGAGAAGGAGAGACAGGAATAGAAGCAGAGAAGAGAGATAAGCATTTTTAATTCTAAATTTGAAAAATATAATACTAAGTAGGAACTTATATGAAACCGTGACAATTCTTTACCCCAAATCTAACAGATCTCTCATAGTTTTGTGTGTGAGAAATGTAAATGCTGTAGGTTAGATTTATTTATCAGTTTATCCTGGAAGATACAATTAGTTTTGAACAGCTACATGGAAAATAATGATTGATGATTGTGAATGCAGACAGAATCAGAAAGCCAGAGCTAGATGTATTGTAATTCCTTGTCTCTTCACGTATGCCTTGGCTCAGAAATGGGGGAATGTTTTCTGTCAAACACACATTATGTCTAATAGCTTGATTACTAGATCCTTGCAAGTAGTAGATCCAATTACATGTAAAATAAGGAAAGGTACCAAGTATGGTACCTTGAATCATCATTCTTTGTGTTTGTAGTCTGCTAGTTGTTTCTTGTGAAGCCTTTACATAGTTATGTATTACAAAGAAAATAAATAGAAGCATGTCTTTGACCTGAAATCTGACATTTTTTATTTCTTGTTTTGAGAAATAAATCCATATCAATTCAAAAGTGACCATTTGTTTGGCAGTATTTGTGCACTGTATTTTTAATACTCCAAGGTGACACTAATGCTCACTCATGCCTTCATTAGAAAAGCTGTCTAATGACCTATTCAAAAATACACCTTCTTTGTTCCTTAACCATCCATTCAATGCATCAAAATTATTTTATTTGATAAATATATAAAGTAATTCAATAAACGTCTTTGTTAACTTTTCCTTGAACTGTACGGTGGCTATGTTAGGGGGACTTCCTCATACTCAGATATACTCTGCAAATATAAATTCAAATATATTATATCAACTTTATGATGTTACTCTTTTGATTGGGCATATCACTTGCATGGTACATCCAATTAAGACAAAAGTAACTCTGACATCCTAATCTCAAATTTCATTTATGCTTTGTAAAAGTATTTTATAAATAAAATTTCTAATTATTCTGTTTTTTTTAAAAAATACGGAAATAAGTAAGCAAAATAGAATAACAATAACAAAAAACAATAAGAATATTATTGTTTTTCCCCCAAATAATAGCGGTAGTAATAATATATTTCCATTTTTTTAAACCAAATTTCAAAAAAAAAAAAGCTTTCAAAACCCCCAAATCTAATTTAGACATTAAAATCAATTAAGGCTTTCAAAAATGTAGTACAAGGTAGCTGGGCACCTAGAAGATGTGAAGTATCACTCAGATGCTAAGTACTGATATTTAGAATGCTGAAATATTAAGAGACATTGACTAAGTTTCTTAAAAATTAATATCAGATGTTAAACAAACTCCAGTTAACATCTTTCTGTATCACTGGTGGTAAGACTGAGGGATTTTTGTTTTAGATGAAAAAAGGATTAAAATAAAATTCTCAACGTATCAAAGTGATCAGAAAGTCCTGTCGTGAATATATGCTATGCAGTATTTAATTTAAACTAGTGTCTGACATGAAACTTAATGAGATAATTTGGGAACACAGTAGTAATAGGGAATAATATCTTGAACTGGGGACGTGATTCAGACTAATAACCTAAGAAGTTAAGCGACACTGGTGCCGTTCACTGTAAGCTACAGCCTGAGAGTCCTGTCCTTCTGGGTGGAGTTCAGAGAGAGAATTAATGTTACAAAATAATTAGGATCAGACGAAAGTTACTTTGGGGAGTCTCTCCTGACTGGGTAACCTGAAATCTGAAGAACAGTGTATGGCAAGAGATTCAATTGGTACTTAACAATTAATTTTCTTCATCTGTTTATAATGGCACCTTTCAATTATTTACAATTTATTCCATGTGCTACTGTAAGCTCCAAGCATGAGAAGCAAGCCAGCTGAATTAACCGGCATTCCCCTTCATGAGCTTCTGAACTATGGTGAGCTTTCCGGCACCGCGTGCGCCTTCAGCCTGCGCTGCTGCAGAGGTAACTGCGCGGTCTGAGGTTTTGTGGGAGCTCCTATGTGTAGAGTGGTCGGACCGGCCTTGGCCTGGTTATAGCCTGGTTGAAAAACTATGTCTTTCATGCCTTTCAAGACAGACATGAACTTTCAGTCATTCTTTAGGCCTTCCATAATTGTTCAGATGTCAGGCGAGGACTTCAGTGAGAAGGGGAACTTTAATTATTCCCAAAGGGCATTCATAATGGGTCCCAGATATAAATCCAAATAAATATTTAAAATTATGTGCACCACTTAACCATTTAAATATAATGAGAGTGCAGTGTAGCCCCTGTAGTCTGCTTCTGGCTATGCATGACTCCTAACATTTCTAAAATGAAGGTGCTCCTGGGAAGTCAGTTGATTTGGGTTCTTTGGTCAGTATTTGAGATGGATTTGCACTGGGTAGTGTGGGGACGTCAGGGGGAGTCTGAATCCACAGTACCGTGGAAGCCTGAAGTTTTTCAATCTTTAGACTTGCATGGTTTTAAAATTACTTCTGTCTCAAATGTACCAGTGAAAGGATTTTTCCAACAACGTCTCCTGATCCAATGAGCTTTTAATTATTTCTTCATGAATTTTCATGAGAAAATTAAACTCGAGATTTTGTTGCTATGAGAAATGGGGAAATATGACAATTTTAACCTAGACAATCAGAACCTCGTTTAAGTATATTTAAAATGTAATCCTGTACGCTCGCTCTAATTCTGTTGCTCAGTTTTCATTATAAAAGCGGCAAGTAAGCCAAAAGCGTGTGCTTATGGCCTACAGGAGCTGAAACAGCGGTTCATCGGGAAGATCGTGCCACAAGGGCTGTAGATGGGGGCCTTTTTTTGGTGGCTGCCATCTCTCCTGCCGGTTGCCAGGCAACGCCGGCAGCCCCAGCCAGCACCACGACTCTCTGCACCTACCTCTCCTCATCCTGGCTTTAACTCCTCCTGACTCCAACTAAATGGTCGTCTCTCTTTCACACTGGAGCTGCATTTATTACCTATCGAAGATCACTCCAGTAATAACAATTAACCTTTCCCTTTTTTTTTTTTTTTTTTTTTAAATATCTTCACTTCCACTGCATATGACTTACGCATGCAGAAATTGCTCTGTGAAATACAGTCATCTTTTGCATGGAACAAACACCCATGCTGTGTTTAGTCACAGCAGCAGAATTCTGCTTTTTTGGGACATTTAATGAGAAAGAATGCAGCTATTTAAACAACTGGGCCTCTATTTCAACAAGTTGATTTAAATGGACAGGATTTAATTGGGCAGTTGTAATTTAGTCAGAATGAGGTTAATGCTTCTGCTCTTTGAAGATATTTCCTTTCCTTTTTGTTCACTTTGAAAATTAGGGTTAAGTTCTTTGAGAGGTAGTAAAACAAGAACACAGCCGCTTAGCACTGCGCTTGCAACTTTTCTTACTGTATTTAAAAATAATAGATTGTCATCTACTCAGTCCTTGTTAGAAACATGCAAATTTTCCTTTGGGGTCACTAATTCAAATAATTAAACTTTGTAACTGGATGGATTCTCAGGTCACAAGGGTTTAGTAGTAGGATGTGGTATCTGAAACAGCTTCTCCCCATCAATAATTGTTGCATAGGCTTGTTTGCTTTTTCAATAATACTTATTGCCTCATTTGGACTGAAGTCTTTTGCTCCTATACCTGGCAATGTTACCAGAATTGCTGTTGGCAGATGGTAGAAAGGCAGGATTGGAAAGAAAAGGCAGTTTCAGATGCTAGTGGTTACAAAAGAATCAACAGCACATTACCTCCATTTGTGTATTCATGGACACTGTAACAGCCTTGTTTTAAGAGCTGCTAATTATTCATTTAAAATATCACTCCCCCCATTAATACAGCAATACTTTGGTTACAAGTGGCTACCTGAAACATGAATATAGTAGAAACCTGTTAATATTTAAAGTGCCAAAATTCTGCTGGGACAACTTGGATTCAAGCTGTAGTTGCAGAATTGTAACAGAAGGCACAATAATATGATAAAAGGGCATCTCTTACTCCACCTTGATCTTGGAGCTGATTAGTACAGTTTAGATATTGCTAGCAATAGTAGGTAGAGATCCAAATGTCCTGCAAACTTTGTTGGCTGGAATGTGATGAAGAATGATGTTAATTGCCATCCTTCCAGGGCATAAGTGTCCGATCTTGTAGTTACAGGTGGCCCAAACCATGACACAGGTGTTGCAATCAAAACTATTCACTTTGATGAAACCTGGCTTTACGCTGCTGTAAACCTCCCCATGCCTGTATTGTCAGTCATAATGCTATTTAGTAGCCTGTTTTCACTTGCTCACACTTTAAAAAGGAAAACAACTGACTTATACATGCCTATAAAAATATTTTGCTGCTTCTGTACATGTGCAAAGAGCTTTTCAAAGCAATCTCCTTCAGAGTAGTTAGGAGAAGGAGGAGGTACCATTTAAACTGTTCTTATTTCTGACACAGTATGTAGATAGCACTCCTGTTTGGAAAAAATCAAGCTTTCTGAATGCCATTTACTGAAACCTATGATGCTTTAGTGATCTCTTCTTGACACAGGCATCGAAGTTTAGGAGTCAGAGAGCATATAATTTTATACTTGGTCTCCAGCAAGTATGATAGTACGCAGATCTGCTTAATGGCAGCTTTCTAATAATGCAACAATAGACATTATGACTTCAGTTGGCAGCCACCCACACACAGAGCCACCTACACATCGACAGAATCCAAAGCTGAGATTTCAGATTTATATTGTGAGAACTGTAAAGTTATGAAGAAAAACCTCTTCCTGTCACTGAGAAGATGCTTTTGGAGCACTTTTTTTCCAAACAACAAACGATCTTGATTGGAATCTTGGTACCATACTAATATTTCAGCCTGGTGATAATTTTGTTTACTTGTGATAGGGAGGAAGGAAGAATTTTGAGTTAGTACAGTAACAGCTACCAAAACTCAACTTTCTTCTCAGTCCCTTTAACTCTTTTTGATCCTGTTAATAGTTTTAACCTTACTGTGAATACCTTTGCGTGCCTTATAAGTTAGGAGTTAATATACTTCAGTACTAGAGTGTTATACAAGAAGTGTTTCACATAGAAAACTTTTAAACATAACATCATTAACTAAAGTAAAATTCTATAAATATGAAATTTTAGTGTTTAAACGTCTAATCTCTGCAACTTAGCAAATTAATATTAGCATTATTTGCAAATATTTCTGTTTTTCTTTACTTGAAGCTATGGCAGTGTATATCAGAACTTTATTTAATAAAACTGAAAAGTATCATATCAGGTGGGTGAGAACCAGCTTGATATTCTTGCTTGCTTTCACTGTTCCAAAAGTGCTGCTCAGCAACTGTTTTGAGGACAGTGTCAGGAATTTCCCCGTCATATTTTGCTGTATTGTTTAGAAACCTCACAACATTAGTATTTTTGTCATCAGTTTAATGGTTTGTACAGCAATGAAGTGAAAGGGTTTCAAACACCTGGTACATCCTCCATACAAATCCTAAGGAGTACCTGGGAGATTCAGTGGGGGAAGAAAACTGTATGTGACCATTTAATATAAAATCTCTGCCTACTCCTTTATGCCTCTGTAATGGGGGCTGATACAGTTTTCTGACATCGAACATTGCACAGTGTCCCAATTTGAGGTAAAGCAGAACCAACTTTCTGTTTAGTAATTTTACTTCTTAGCTAGGCCTCTTCTAACTCTCTGAAACTAACAGCATATTGTAGAGAAAACTGTGTGCTTTTAGAGTGATAAGACCAATGTTTGTAATTCATGCCAAGGAACGGTTTGCAGAGAGGCTCTTGCTTATACTTATTGCTATAACAACCAAGGTCAGCTAATTTTGTTATTTGCCCCATTGGAGGGTCTGAAATGGAAAAGCGTAGAGGGGTCCCACTTATAGGGAGGAGCAGACAGGACAGGTGACCCAAAACTGATCAACAGGGGTATTCCATCCCATGTGCCCCATGCTCAGTATAAAAGCTGAGGGATCAAAGGGTCAGCCTCTCGCTTCAGAGGACCATGTCTGTTCATCTGCCTTTATCCCAATTTGTGCATTCCTGACTCCAGAGCTGGAATTCAGTTCCCATCCGTCACTGAGTCCATCTGGGACTTCGCAGGTGCCTGCCTGTGACATCATCCTGGGAGCATGATACAGTTGTGTATATATTGTATCTATTTCCTTATTTTCTTTTAATTTTTTTATTAATATTTCATTAATGCAGTTTAGTTCCTTCTAAACTCATAAATCTCTTTATCTCTCCTCCTCCTCTCCTGGAAGTGAGAGGTGGGGGAGACCATCTGTTGCCGTCATAGGCCAATTCAATCTAAGCCAAGACACACAGCTACTGGAGTGCACTACACCCCAGTTGGCTTGACTTGCCCTTGCTCCATTGTTTTGAGGCAGACAAATTATTAGAATTTGCTAAATCTTAGAGCCTCAGGAAGCTCCATTACAGTGTACCTATCATGGGCAGGACTTGGATTCTTAGGCCAGCTCTTGAAACTTGCTTATGTGCCTAGCACAGAAGCACAAGAAATATTAGTAATGTAATGAAAAATTAGTCTTGGATAGCTGACAGTAAGAATATCTTTCCCATCAATCTTCAGTTGCAAGCAACGTAATTTTGAGATAACAGATTGAGGTTAAAATTTGGCTTCTCTCCAATGTGAGTAGTAGTTTCACCTAACCAGGTTTAAATTGGGGTGCTAACTGTGTAATATTGTGATAACACGTCATTACCTGTGCCATTTATTTCAAGGTGGAATAAGTGGCAAATGTAATATGACAGGGAAAATCAAAATCAAATCACAGTTTATCAATTAATATTGGTGCTCACTCCAGTGGATCAAAGGAGTTCCTTAGATGCAGACTTTAAGGGCCAGAATATGCTTCTTGGAGTCGGCATCCACCTCTGAGCTGAGACTCTTTTCTTTTGTAAGTGCAGATCTAGCTATATGGCTGTTCCTCCTTCACCAGCTCAAAAATAACCTAGCAGCTGCACAGGAGTTGGAACCTTCTAATTAGCTCTAAGAAGTTGAAGGAAGACACTGCAGATTTTGAGAAGAGGAAAGTCAGTCAATCGAAGCAATAGATTTTCTGAGGTTTAGACATCTAAAATTAATTTTACTTCTAATAATGTCAGTGGGCATGTTGCCATCCTCCTCAGCTGAAATGACATATGGCCCTCCATGAGGTGCCAGTTGGGAAGCTATTATAAGCAGTCTGGTAACTAGAGTCAGTGTGGATTCTTTACCACTAATAGCTAATTCTCAGTTGGACAGTGAAAGATAAAGTGAGGGATAAATGGTGAGAAAAAGTAAAGATAATTTAAAAATACCATCTAATAGCTGACTACAGCACCTTTACAGATGTTAGGGATTACTCTGTGCTAAGTTAGCTTTTAAGAAAGGTTTAAAGTTCAGGTATTTCAGCTATGTTAAAAAAATAAAATTCCATTACTTTACATCTTTTGGCCTAACTGTTGACTCTGTGTGGCTGACCCTCTATAACAATAACCCTGGGCCACTCAAGAAGAACACATCTCTTGACTGGTCTGTCTTTGTGTTTACAAGAGGTTGTTTCCTTAAACTATAGTGTTTTGAAAAACAGGAAACATGCAAAATGAAGACTATACATTGATGTATTAAAGTGGACTTTATTTTTCCAAAATGAATAAAATGGAACAGCTGGCAGGACAGAATACCATTCTGAAAGCAGAAAGATGTGGCAAATATTTTGAGTTTGTACTGAGTGAAAAAAAATCTCGTTAGAGCACTGTAAAATTCTTCTGGAGCTCCATGTCTGCATAGACTTAATATCTGTTTCTGAGTCTTTGTTGATGGCTGCTTTTCAGAAAGAGAATGATTCTGTTTTATATTTAGAGCAAAATAGATAAGCTCATTTGTCTCTATCAACATTCATTCCAACATTGATATTTTAATGTATTAAGACACACTTTTTCATCCTACTCTGCAATTTGCTGTACTTGCCTACATCATCATTAGATTAGTACTGCATTAATAAAGATGACAGGAGATTTGCAATAAATGCCATCCAGTTATGTTTACCAGTGTTTGAATTCATGAGTGAATCATATCCTTTTCTGCAAATTCCAAAAAAATAAAAAAATAAAAAATTTGAGGGGGCAAGGAGAACAGGGCTCCTTTAAGATTTTCTCTAACTGTCCCCTCTGAGTTTATTCCAAATAGTTCTATCTGAGTAACTGCTTTCATACTAGAAGAAATGAATGAGGTATGCCCCTCCCAAAATTATTTTTTCTGATTGTGTTTGAAACACAGCTATGCATGATTTATCCCTGTACCAATAGACTAGTGTTGGTCCTTTGTATCTGTGTGGTAACTAGTTGATTTCAAATGAATAATGGAAAGAGGCTGTATTCAGTAGACAGGAGAGTCAAATTATAAAACACAAACTTTCTATTGAGATTGGTGAAATGAAGGGATTCATATTCTCTGCTTCAAACTCCCACCTATATTTCTCATTTCTTCCTGCTTGAACTTCTGGTTAGCTGACTGTTGGGCTGGAGTGGTACTGGAAAAACATCTAACCTTATGATGTGTGTGTGCCTGAGTACAAATTCACTCTTGCTGGAGGGGGAGTGTTTGGGTGCATCTGTGGATTATTTTAAAATTGTGATAAAACTATAAGAACACAGAAATCTCATGGTATTGCAAAGGTTAGTGATAAGTGTGCTCTTAGGTGGAATTTCAGCAGTTTTGGTGTGGAAGATACTACAGATTCAAAATAATTTTGTTGTTCTGAATAAGATATGTGGGGGATTAGTTCACAGCCTTAATCATCTGTAAAATAATTGTTAGGAAGTTGTTGTAGTTCTAGAGAGTAATTTGAGACCACAAATTTAACAACACTGGAATAAGACAGAGAGTTTCTCTTGCAAGCTTTAAAGCCTTGTTTTCACAAGGTTTATCAAGTAGACTGTTTCCTACATTCTTGAAAGCTATTTTGTACTTTAAATATGTTAGAATCATTTCAGTATTTTCTTTCTATTCCACTTGATCATTAATTGAAAGAATAAACTACTTTGATTCTGTGAACGTATTTCTTACAAAACTTCCTTTCTGCTAACCCGTGAGCACACTACCATTCCAATGCTCAAGGATCTGCTTTGGCTTATTCTGTTATCAAGGGGTGTTTTGAAAGATAGTTTAACCTACAAGTTTTCCACAGTAATATACATATCTGTGACTTGTGTGAGTCTGATCAATTCAGTGGTTGTGCTGTTAACTGATCTCAGTGGGTATTTTGTCACAGGCCTGATTGTTTTGTGGACCCAGTGTCTTTAGAAATATTTTTAAAATCTTACTTTTGCTTCCAGTGGCAGGAAATTGACTTTATACAATAACACTTTTACTCTTCATCCATAACTTGATTTGGCTGAGGATATGTCATTATATATCATTCTGATGTATACTTTAAACTATTCTGTGACATCACTTATCTGACATGAAATAACAAAGACAATGTGATCAAATTATTGTGCGTGAGCTATTTTGTGGATAGAAAACACAGTTCTGCTTAATAAAATCAAATGTGCTGTCTCCTCTGATGCTTTGCCGTCTTAGGCATCTTCTTTGGTCAATCCCTCTTTCCCCCCAATTAAGAAATATGTCTTTTGTCGATCTAGACTCTTCTAACTCCTTATTTAACCATACCACATTAGCACCATTGTAATGGCGTAATGTAATAGTGCTCTAAAAGAGAAATAGCTAATTTCTCCCATTCAGTTGGAAGATTACACACACAAATGAGATCTTGTCTTAGTTTTGTGAGCTATGCACATTGGGCTCTTTTTGGCTTCACTTCAAGTACCTGGCATTAAACGTAAGCTACCTAAACACTGTACTGCAAGGGAAGATGGCTAATGGATCCTGTATTGTGTATAATGATCTGAGAATGAATGTGAAACAGAAGACCGAAAGGCAGTGTCCTATGGGAATGCCGAGGTTGCTCAGACCAAATAAAAGCTGTCTGGGTGTCACTGTTATTTGGGAAGTTGAGTTGTTACACCGGAGCTCCACTCAAAGGCCCTTCTTTTATTTTGGTCTTGACCTAAAATTCTTTTATCTGTTCGTGAAATAGAGCAGTTGTAGCGTGCATGTGTGAGGCTTTTTTAGTCCTTTGAGTGGGTAATATTTTACATGATATATAAAGCAGGAAAGAATTCTACCTAAAGGGATAAAGTTACAAGAACAACGATCCCAGTGCTCACATTGAGAAGAGAGAAACAGCTGTTTCTCTTTCCGGGAAACAGTATGGTATTTTACAGCAGTGTAAAATAAAATGCAGCTTTTAAAATGGACAAGTATTATGTAATAAATGGGACAGTTCTGAGAAATAATGTGATTGATATTTGCTCTTCATATAGTTAAATATTATGACTAGTCTCTTAGATTCTCAGTCAAGAGTTGTAACAAGTAAAATCTTTTTTTAGTGTTCTGTTATTGGAGATACTAAGGTTGTGTATTTATTGTTATTATGACATATAGATATGTGTGGATGTTTGGCAATAATCTATAAGTAGATGCCATAGATGTAGAGAAATATACAATAGTCCAACTTAATTACAGCAATTTTTTAAAAGGGTCTCTGTTTAAATGGTAATGGTGGACTGACCTTGGCAAGCTCCGGTCACCTACTCAAATACACTCCAACCATCCCTCCTCAACAGGGCAAGAGCAGAAGATAAGATGGAAAGCTCATGGGTTGAGATAAATGCAGGGAGATCACTTACCAACTGCCATCACAGTCCAAATCAACTCAAGTCAAGGAAAATTAATTTAATTTACTGCCAATTAAAAATAGAGTAAGGTGGCAAGAAACAAAGACAAAAGTAAAAATGCTCTCCTCCTACCCTTCTTCCCAGGCTCAACTTCACTCCATTCCCGACTCCTCTACCTCTTCCCCACAATCCCAAGTGGTGCAGAGGGATGGGGAATGGGTGCTGTCGTCAGTCCATAACAGCTCTGCTCTGCTGTCCTTTCCTCCTCATGCTTCTTCCCTGCTCCAGTGTGGGTTCTTCCCATGGGTAGCAGTCCTTCAGGAAATACCCACATGGTTATCTGCTCTGCTGTGGTCCTCTCCATAGGCTGCAGGGAAATACTTGCTCCACCATGGTCTCCTCAACAGGCTCCAGCGAATCTCTGCTCCTGGAGCACATCCTGCCCCTCTTCCCCTTCTTTTCTGACCTTTGTGTCTCCAGGGCTGTTTTCCCTCGCTCCTGTGCACTGTTGCCAAGTTTTGCCCTTTCTTAAACATGTTGCCCCCGAGGCATCCCCATTGTGGCTGTGGGGCTCAGCCATGCCCTCTGGTGGGTCAGTCAGAGCCGGTTGGAACTGACTGGAACTGGGTAGCCCTGGCCTCTCTGCACAGAGGCCGCACTGTAGACCCCCCGCCAGCGCCTGGGCACCTGCACCTCTTACAAAGGTAGAGGTTTAATAAACTCCGTAGGCTGGAAATTCAACCTTGACAATTTCATATGAGAAACAAGTCTCTTTTGGAAGTAGTCAAACAGCTTGCCAACGTCATTTCTTCCCCTAAACGGTACACTCGTGTTCAAGGAAGAATTGACTCAAGAGAAACCCAATAGCCAGTGTGGTAAAGGAGAAAGGATGAGACAGTCACAGCACCATTTACCAGCTCTGACATCAATAAAATCTGACTTTGAGGAATAAAGACATTCTTTTTCTCTGAAGGATTTGTGTGGCTTTTATTCACTTAAGAAGCCTGCTTAAAAAAACAAACAAACAGACCAAAACCAACAAAAAAACCAACTGAAAACAAAACTTGAAACAAAGAAGTTTAATTTGACTACCTGTTTAGCTTTATGTTGGCTCATTAATATCTACACTAAAGGTAATGCAAATCTGGAAAAACCTGGGTGCTAACTAACTGCTGAGAACCACAGTATCAGACAGGGGCAATCAGCCAGTTTCTGACTGACAAATTAAACTTGGTTCACTTTTTTTTTTTCCAGACAGTGGTCAAAATTACTCAAAGTATTTCAAGCAGGCACTACTTTTAAAAATTAAGATAAAAGAAAATTTTGATCAGATTAGCTGTAAATGTAAATTTTTTTACATGGCAATTTTTGCTTATATCATTTAGAAAGATCCTTCAAAATACAAATTGTGAGCAAAGTGTGTTGTAGTTGATCTTTTCTTAAATATCACCAACTCCACTATGCTTAAACTGAGGCAATTTTCAAACTGTTGATTCTTTTTTTATTGGCAGAACTTTACTACATTTCTGGGCTGGAAACATTCAGTACTTTCATAGACTATTTTTGAAAATGAAAAGTTTAAAAATGTGAATGACCTGGATTGTTCAGGCTTAATTCATCTCTTCAGAAATTCTCGGACTTTATCTTCTATTACCAGAGTGCCTTGGGCTTCTGCTTTGTTTGCTAGGTCACATCCTCACGGCATTTTATGAAGATAAAAATACCCTTTGGTGCCATGACCTTCATGTTTTCTTTCTCTTCCCAAGGTCTGTTTAATAGACTGTCACATAAACCTTTGTACAGTGAAATTTGTTTTAAAGTTGGATGGTAGTTACTCTATCTTTTAACACAAATTGTTACTTTATCCACTGGACAATTAAAGACTTTTTCTTTGTGGACCTTTTGTATCAGCACATTCTTTCATGTGGGCTTTTGGATATGAAAGCTACCGAACAAGTGGATCACATTATCTTTTTTTTTACGTCTTTGGTGGTCTTGCATGATGTGCACTTGCCTACTCAATTCAATCTGGATTGCTCTGCTATTTATTTCAATAAATTCAGTACATGTGAAATTTTAAATTATATTGATGGAACCCTGAATTCTTTAATGGAGTGATAGTTTAAGACATAAAGAAAGACCTAATATTTTCCTTACTTTGACACTTAAGGAATATATTGTCTTCCTTTTTTATGAAAGATATTAAAAATATTATAAAATCTATTTAATACCTTTTTGAGTTTCTAGATTGTTTGATTAAGTATTTTAATAGCAAGTATAATGAAGAGAAAGAGATAACAATGCTCAGCTTTTAATTGGTTTTGCTCATGTTGGAGCCTTTAATACTTGTAAAAACATGAATAGGGTTTTTTGGGTTTGTTTTTTTTTCTCCACTGTGCAAAGTGGCTGAAAATCAGCAACACCAGTGCTTCAGGTTATTGTCAGCTTGTTTATTTGTCTCCAGAAACTCTTACTGTCAACTTTAATTCTTGTATAGGTGAATTGCTTTCCTGCAAAGGTCTAAAGAAATCTCATTTTTGTTTCTAAACTGTTGTTCTGTTTTACTAAAGAGCTTAACTATATGATAAACTTCAAACACACGATCAGTCTATTGCATTTATTGATTTCTGTGCTTAAACAGAAGCCAACTGTAGGCACCTCATTGAATCTGGACCTTTGATAGAAACGTTCCTAACAAATAGGAGTAGCTTTATTTGTCAAGAAATTGGGTTTCATATGGAATTATAGCGATATGCAGTATTTCTGCTCAGTCATAGTTATTCAGTTGCCCGTACTTAAGTACTTGGCATGTATGAGTTTGTCTTCTTACTATTTTTTATTTCAGAACCACAACATCTTATGCTATAGCACAAAGGTTTTCAGAAAATGTAGTGATTTTTGATTGCTCTACATTGGCAAATCCATTGACCTGCAAAGACTAACTGTGTCTTAGTCATCAGGTAAGGAACTGGTGTTTAGTATTTGTAAAGCAAAGTTCTTAGGATTAATGCTTGTTTTTAGAATTCTGAGTACATCTGCAGAAGTAAACTATAAATTATAAAATGAAGAGCTAATTCAAATGTCCCAGCACTGAGCAATTACAGGAAAAAACCTGTAAAAATACAAATTTTTACCAATAAACTTCTTGTGAGATGGGGAATATTAATCTCAACCCAGTGAGGAAACTTGGCCAACTCATTACAATCAATAAGAACTTGTTCATTCACCTTAACGCGAGCTGGAGCGTGTCCTACTTCTGATATCCTGAGTGACAGTGGACCTTTTTAGCTTAGGGCCTGCTGACACTCCAGTCATGGGTTTTGGCAGGAAAAAATTAATGTTCTGTTAAAATACTTTATGGCAAATCAGAATAATCTGAAGTGGATAGTGGAAAACTAACACTTTTAAGAACACTGATTTGCTGTGAAATATTACAGTTTATGTTTCGGCAGCTAGAAACACAAAAGAAATTGCTCTGCATGTTTTGGTATGAGGAGAAGTAAGTAAAGTAGAGGTGTATTACATAAAAGACCTAATCTAGTTCAAGGACTGTTTATGTCATTTGGAGAGCAAAAAGATTTTGTGAGTCAAAAGTGGAACAGGCATGTTGCTATGGAGAAGAAATCCTAGCTAATTGAAGTAGCTGTCTCTAACAATAATAAAGTTGGTTTAAATTGTATTTCTCATTTGTTTGCTACATACTTTTAAGATTCAGAAATGTTTACGTCTCTTGAGCCCTGAATTGTTAGCTAATTGTTTCCACAAAGCATAAAGTTTCTAGTATTTGAAAAGCACCAAAGATACTGTTTATATTTGTTTAAGAAACGGTAACAATTGGAAATTAAATTATATGACATGAACAACATGAATAACTTATTGACAGTGTTTATCTTCCATTTTGGGCACACACTTGCTTTTAAGGAGCATATAAGAGAAAGTTGAAGCAGTCAACCACTATTGTTTTAAAGATATTTAAAGCCCTATTTGTTTAGAAACAGTCTAATTTTTTGTAACTGACCCAAATAGAAAACTGTGTAAATTTTCCATTTTATGTTGCCTTTTCTTTAACCCCTTAACTTCCAAATTTAAATGAGGATTTATTTTCAATTTAATCTAAAAAAGAACCAATTAAGGGATTTATTTGTACATAAGTGTGTGTATTATTTAAGCTGTAATCACCAGTGATTCTTTTATTTCCATGCATTTTATGCTTTCCCCTCTATCTTCTAAGCACTTATCTTACAGCTTTATATGTCCAACCTTGTAAATTAAGCAGCTGTCATAAAAATGAAAATCTAATGCAATAGCTGATTGTTTGCTATACTAAAAAAAAACAACACCAAATGCCTTTTGAGCTTGTTTAACCCTTAAGCTTGGTATTTAACTGCAGCAGCAGGTATAATTATGCACTGTTTAAAAAAATAAAATTCCATCCATATTATATGTTGCACTTGCCTGGTTTATCACTTCATATTTCTGAGCAGATAATGAGATACTCTGTGTTTATTTCCAATACAATGTTGTTTATCTTGCATATTTTCAATGCAATAAAGGTTATAAAAGCATTTTAACAAGTGTGGCCCACAATAATATATTCCTGAACTTGTGGCCATTTTTGTTGCCCGTACCTGTAGGATCACGTCAGTTTGCTGTTGCTTTTTCTTTTTTGAATACGATACTGGAAGTGAACACAGTTTGTGGGCCAAGACACCACTTATTTATGGGGTGAAAGCATAATATGATCTTCTCCATTCTTCTGTATCTTATCTTCCTTTTGGTTTTAATATGAAAGAAACTGTAAGTCTGCCTGTATCTAGTATTGAACGGTAATTTTCTACAGTGATCTGAATTACTTCATGTGAAACAGTATATTCATAGAGGATGAAAGTTGTGTTAGACTAGTTTGAGAAAGGCAAGCATCCCTAGGAAAATGCTACCAAGTGTACGTATTTCTCATGTGTATCTAGATTTTATGCATCTTTAGTACAGTAAAAATTATTTTTTTATGAAGTTGTTTTTCTATGATTCTATGACATTTAAAAATCATGAATTGATCAATAAAACCCTAGAGTTCAGCTGGTCATGTTAAAATTTTGGAAATTACGGTAACTAAAATCACTAATTAAGTGAAAATAACCTGATTAAGTACTTCCATCAAGTTATTTCTTCAGTTTTTGAGAAGACTTAACCAAGGCAAGTGATGTTTGATTACAAAGCCCTTTTTCCTGTGTCAACATCATTTTTTGCGTGTAAATTTTAAGTGAGCAGTTGGTGCGAATAGCTATCAAGAGATTAAGAACTCATTTTTGCTGCTGAATAGAGTTTTTGATCACCAAACATTGTTGCAACCTTTTGATGGGTAAAAAGTTTGCGAGTTCAGTCCAAGTTTTGCAAGTTGTAAAAAGTTAGAAAAGGACAAGCAAAACTCAGCATATCAAATAACAAAAATAACAAGGAACTTCCATACACATTGGTAAGTCTATGCAATGATTTTAAAGCAGAAACCCCAGGCTTTTTAAGAATGTTTAAATGTTGTTATAGCATTCTGTAGAAACATGGACATATAGAAACATGTGAGGGCAGTTACCAAAAGTGTAGAAAAGGGGTGTCTAAACGACCTGCCAGCACCATCCTGAAAGTCTGAGAAGTACTAGTCATTTGAACCCAGCTGCCATTAAAATCTTAATGATTTTTGTTTTGTGGGCATATATGAGTTAGCAGTTGGGAGGCATATGAATACCACTGTGCAGAGAACTCATATAAATTCTTGTGGAACATTAACAGATCTCTCCTAGTAAATTAATAATGTCTCAAACTAAAATAATCTAAATATCAGACAACTTATTAGCACAATGAAAATACTTAGAAAGTTTATTGTCTGGACAGACTTCAACTTAAGCTATCTTATTCCATTTACAGCCATTTTGCTGCACATGAACTTTGAAGTATGTGAGGAAATGGAAGAAGTACTGTTACTCAGGACATAGTTATCTTAGAAACTATTAACAGTTTTCTGAAATTAATTTTTCCTTTCAAAAATGCTTTAAGGAGGGCCCAGTAGTCAATGTTATGTTTGATTTGGTTCAAATTTTTTCTTTATTAAATTGTGATTGTGAAAGAACTGCAGTAACAAGTAGTTCAAGTTGAAATGGAGCCTTCGCATAATCAGTCCTGTTTTAACTCATTTTCCATTGGAATGACTGGTTAGGTAATGAAACTGATTATTTAATGGAAATACTTCTGATTTTTCGATGCATCAAGAAAATATTAAACACAGATATTACAAAGTAATTGGATTTACTGACAAAAAAAGCTGTTCAGGGATGGTAGATAATGGGTCTGAGATGGAGAGAAACGAGCCATCTGCAGCTCCTTAACATATAGTTTTGATCAAAAGTGTGTGGTGTGAGAGGAATGAATTCTGTTGTTGCATTTCAGAATATATGAAATATGTCATATTTGACTTCTCAGCAGCTTTTAAAGGGTTTGCATGTAAATTAGGTAGCATATTACCTTTTATGACTTTCCTATACTGCCTTGCTCAACAAAAATCTTATTAAAAGTAGTAACATTCCTTTTAAGGTTCTGAATTGATGGGAAATTAAGGGGGTTTTTTTCCACATAGATGTTTCCATTTTTTTCTTTTTTTTTTTAATATTCTGGAGTTGCAGTTCTTTATAATTGTATTTCTTTATAATTGCAGTTGTTCAGCGCATGTGCACGTTAATGTATACACATTTTCATCCACAGATGCCTCAAAACAATCTGAATGAGTTCAATGCAATACAGTCTACATTTCATTATTTTTCTCTAATTAACCTATTTTCAAGGTTATACCATCAAATGGTATAACTAAGAGTCCCACTTTCCAAGCCAGTTTACCTAGTCAGCATCTATTATTTGAGTAGCTGGAGAGGTTTAGCTTGAGCCTGTTCCTCAGCCTGTACTGTCTTGCTGTTCATTTTCAAGACATGTTGGGTGGGAGAACTTATTTCACCATGAGAATGGCTTTTTGACAATTGATTCTGTGTCAAATATCTCTGACGATTTTGGGCTGCTGTGTAATCACAGCAGGTGCCAGCTAGCTACTCAAGTACAATTCTGGGAGCTGGTTTGCACCTCCTGGTATATTGTGTCCTCTCCCTAGCCCCCAGGAAGCTTTATCTGAGTTAAGGAGAGAGCATGTGTTAGCCGTTGCCTTGCAGTTACACACAGTGTATGTTAAATACATCTGACATCCTTTTTCTTTACTATACTGTTGGTATTTATAAGACAAAGCAAAGTTTTGTTTCAGTTCCGTGGTAAGTAGGTTTCAAAATAGAGATGCGTTTGGGTGACTGGGTTGTAGGAAGGGCATATATTTTTAGCTGGCTTGGCTTTGAGTGCCGAAGGAGGGTTTCTGCTCTGATTTGTGTTGAAAACAGCAAGAGAGTGAAGCTAGGCTTCCTGGTAGAAATCTTCTGAATCTGCCTGTCCCTGAAAATAAAAATAGGCAGATACTTATAGACCGTGGAAGAGAGAACCCAGCAACTAAGAAATGACATAGTGGCTGCCAGTATGACAAATTTCTAATTCAAGAGTTTTGGCTTCGCCTTTCTCTTAGGAAACATGAAAATGACAAGTACGTAATGAAAACCACTCTAATCCTTCGTCTTGTTGTCCCTGGACATAAAATAAATGAATTAAAATTGCACTGTGCAGAAGAAATAATTTCAGCACTAGTCAAACTCTGAATTATTGACTCCTAGGCTTGCTTTGAGGTGGAGATGTGCCACGTGCCTCCTGCTAAAGAAGGCAGAGGGAGAGATATAATACAAGTAATTGGTAATAATATGCAGGGTTTTTTAATTGGTAACAATATGCTGCATGGTTTGTCTAAATCAAGTAAACGGTATTTTCAAACTGATGACACCAAATCCTAGGCTGTCACAGTATATAAAACTTTATGGAATTCTATTTTGATGTGCTTGCCTTATATCATACTATTGAATGTTGTGAATGTGGAGAATACTAGGGCTCTAAAGACATCACTAACATCAAAAGTGGTGAAACTACTCAGTTGGCTCACATACAATTTTTGGAGTTTAGGGCTATTATACTGGAAGCTTATGAGTATTGTGGGGAAGGAAGCTGTTTTTAAAGCTTTAGGGAACCTGATAGACCTGTTTTGTTTCAGTTTTGAACTATGTGCATGGAGTAGCAAATATATTAATTCATATTTCAGGGAATATTTCAGTATCGTGTTAGACTGAAATTACACATTTATTCAAGGGTGGAAGAAAAATATTTTTATTCAAAGTTTGGGGTGTTTTTCAACAGAACATTTTTAAATGATAGTACAGACCTACAAAAAATTACTCAAAACTAATAAAATTGTAATTTTCAGAAGAGAATGTATTTTCCAGTAAAACATTTTTCATTTGATTCTATCCTTCAGTACTGATTAGCTTAATTTGGTAACTTTAAACATTTAAATTAAAGTTTGTTTATTGAAAATAAAGGTTCTGAGGATTTATTGGATATCTTACATCATCAAAAATATTAACTACTTATGTAGCAGTTTGTTTAGCTAGACCAATGCTATTGCTGGTATATGACAACACTGCTATGTTCTTCTTAAAAGTACCAGAAATTATACAGTAGTCTGAAAAAGCATTTGTATATACTTCTGAAGCTGAACTTGTAATTTCTGAGTCTGCTAAGTTTTGAGCAGGGTTAAACATTGTGTTTAATTGTGCTTGGCTGGCCAAAGAAAGATGTTTAGTTATTCCATTCCGTTATTTAGTTGGTTTCCTCTGGCCTTACTTTTATTTTGAAGCTTTACTCTGCTGAGAGATTTGTTTCTTTAGAATTCTAGATTATAAAGCACTTTTTCATCATCTTTTTCAAACTTCTTACTGATAGTTTTTGTTCTTCCAAAAAGTTTAAACATGTTTAAATTTTGGTTTTTTTAAAGCCAGCTGTAGGAACTTCTGCTTATATAGCTCAGGAATTGCTGTAATTGTAATTGTAATATTTTCTACAGACTGGCAGGCAAAATAAAACCCATAGAAACGTAATAGTATAATATTATCATGGCAACTCCCTTGACACTGTGAGTGGGGAGCTATTGACTCTCACTATTGAAATTATGTGGAAGCTTTAGCAAAACACAGACGATCCTCTAAATTGTAGACATCCTACCTATTGGTGAAAGAAAGGCCATATATCCTTCTCTTGCAAGGCAAATGTTGCCCTTTCCCCATGCACCGGAATTCAGTTAACCTGATTTCTGCAACTTATAAAAGATTTGGCTATTTCAGGATCTGTGTGCAATTTGTCAGGATGGAAACTGTCAGGGAGCAGCTACGAGAGGGGAGGCGAGTTGGGAGTTGAGGGTGACCAAAGTGCAGGCTGTGCCCTCACTGAGAATGTACAGCACTGCAGCACACCAGCAGCACACAGAGCTGGTAGCAACCATCCACAGCCCCAGATAAGTTGCCCTCTAGGTCTGAAGCCCAAGCCCAGGCAGTAAGAGTTAGGGCTAGGCACTGGTATACACGTGCCAGAGTTCAGGCAAGGCCTGAGTGTGCTCGAGGTCCTGACAGAGTCAATGGAAAATAAGAATTTATTTAATAAACAAAAAACAAAACAACCTTGCTGTTCACTTTTGCCCAGCCTCGTTCACTTTTTAATACAGTGAACACAAAGAAAATTTTAGGTAGTAAGGGGACAGGCATGTTTATCCCAGGATAAGTTAGTGCTTTTTCATTTCACATTTTGTTTTGAACTGTTTCTCACCTTTACCAAATGTGGTGAAAAAGGTAAGAGAAACAATATTAGAGATGTTGTGGTGTATGTGTGATCATGTTTGACAGCAGTAACCTTCTGAACCAATTCTAACCCTTTTTTTGAGTTGGGTAGCTGTTTCAACCAAGTGTTCCTAAACAAAAAAAATGCTGTTCACCTGTTGAGCCGACAGGTGAATTATGAATTTATGTACAAAACATTTTATCTACTACGTGTATATCTATGTTCGTACCTATGTTTGCATTTCCAATATTTAATCATATTTCATGTATATTATCTATTTTCTTTACTATGCATGTTCTGTATTTTTCAAAACACTTTAAAATGTTAACTACTAGACAGCACTACTAAGAAATTTTACAAAGAAAACAGACTGTGATTACCATGTGCAAATAAGGTAGGAGAATAATGTAATTAGAAAAAGCAAGTCCATATTTTACAGCAGACTAGATGCTTCTTGTCTGTATTACAAAGATAACAAGGCACTAATGTAGAAGCTGTTTGAGAGAATGCTTTCAAACACTGTTCATTGAACTTGGGCTTTTTTGAAAGAGATCTGTCTGAAATTCAAAGTAAACATACAAGTGAGAAAAAGCATCATCACAAGGATATTCACGGCATACTTCTGAAAAACTGTATAGCTCAGGCTGAATCTTCGTTAGACACAGCACTTCATATGAATAAATATATCCTTTCCTTTTCAATTAATGTTAGATAACCTAATCTATTTTAATTTTGATAATTATGAAGAAGCAAAGAAAAGTGAGTGGCCTTTACAATGTACAGCCCTGTGCTTAGTATCACAAAGTTGTCATCTACCTGCTGTTAGTTAAGCTATGTGCTGTCTCTGTATTCCTTTTTGCTCATCTTTTTAACACCAAAATCAACAATGGCATCTTAACCATCACAGACTAACAAAATAGAAACCTACCAAGGTACTTATTACTCCCAATATGTGGTTCTGAAAGGTGTATGTCATGGTCAGCGACTGTGCTTATGGGAAAACTCTTCCTTTATTTCTGTTCAGCTTGACATTTCACATAAAGAAAAGAAAATTTGATTCCAGATGTCTGCAGCTCCTCTGAAGAAAGACATTTTGTAGAAGTTGATCTTTATTTTAACACCATTATCTTGTGAAATTATTTTTTTCTTCTTTTTAAGGAAGCCATCAGTTGACAAGTCATTATCAAAGAACAACTTCAAGGTTTTTAGCATTTCATCTCCTTTTTCTTTTCAACACTCAGTTATACTTGACTTCTTGAACAATTTTACATTTCTGTACATTCAGTGGTATCTGGAGACAAAGCCAAGCAATGTTTCTTCATAGCTTCTTTTCTACCACGTCCATGGGAACTAGAGGTGTGAGAAGGCAGCCTCCTGTATCTCAGACTTTGAAGGTTCTACAGTAATTTGCACTGGGAAGAGATGCAACTACAGCAAGCTCTGTTCCTGCCTTCCAAAACCGTAGAAAAGAAATAGGTGATGAAGCGCACTGGTCGAAGCAGGCATTATTGAGCCTTGCCCAAATGCAATCCTTTTGTCCAACTTCAGTGCAAATGGTCCATCTTGGGCACCTCATCTCTACACATTAGCCTTACGTCCTCCATGCTGTGGTTTAACGCTGTTAGGAAGCTTATCACCCCCCAGCCTCATGGGGGAGAGATGAAAGTGAAAGTTTCATGAAAAGGTGCAAGTGCAAAACCACATGGGTTGAGATAAAGAGAGTTTAATAGATAAAGCAAAAGCTGTGTGCACATGCAAAGCACAAGGAATTCATTCTCTGCTTCCCAGTGTTGTTCAGCCATCTCCAGGAAAGCAAGGTTCCATCATGCATAACGGTTACTTGAGAAGATAAACCCCATAACTCTGAATGTCCCTCCTTCTGCCTTCTTCCCTCAAATTTTGCTGCTGACCATAGATGGGATATCCCTTTGGCCAGTTGGAGTCAGCTGTCCCAGCTGTGCCCCCTCCCAACTCCTTGGGCAACCCCAGCCAATTCGCTGGTGAGGTGGGGTGAGAAGCAGAGGCAGCCTTGACGCTCTGCAAGCACTGCTCAGCAATAGCTAAAGCATCCCTGTGTTACCAACACTGTTTTGGCCACAAATGTGAGACACAGCACTATAGGAGTTGCTATGAAGAAAATTAACTGTATCCCAGCCAAACCCAGTACTTTGCACTTATTTATTTCCCTCTTTTCTTCAGTATGCCTTATTTCTCACTTCACGTTCACAGAAGTATTCTAAGTGTGCAAAGCCCGCTGAGAGACGCGGTCAGTTACATGTCGTTACAGCAGAGGAAAACCAGATACACTTAAGGAGCACAAGTATTTTTTCAGGTCTAGTGTATGAAAATTTTGAACTAAACACAGACTGAGTTTGTCTTAAAAGCATTAATCTTTCAATTAGGTTGAAAGAAGATGCATGGTGTCTGTGTAGAAGAGAAGAAGTAGGATCATAAGCTCCTGATCTTGCAGTGCAGACCTTTCTATGACTTAAATTGCTGTATGTGGTTATTAGTAGCCATAACTTCAGTGGCTGATATTTGTGATCACCATGACAAATTTCCTGTCATTGCTATATATCTATAGACATAATACATTTAAAATCTTTTGACCATTATGACCAAAGTTCATTTAAACAAATGTAAGATTTCACTATATGGCATTAAACCACTGATTCTTGTACACTTAATCATCCAAAATGAATCTTTCAAACTCAATGCATTTTAATAGTCATGAATGAAAAAAAAAAAGAAATTTGGATACTGAGCATCAATTCAGATGTCTAATGTCAGACTCAAAACCGATGTAAAATTTTAGTATTTTTTTCCTGGGAAGCATACAGTGCATTTCAGAATTAGCAGAGAAGAATGCACCGCGGTTTCCCTATCAGATTCTAACATATGGCGGTGAAAACTGGCACCCCCATCTATTCTGAGCATCTATCACGCTGCCTAGTGAAGTGCAATGATAATGAATGCTGTAGCTTGCATTCTTCTGGGGGTTTCTCTATTGAAGATATTGATTTAATACCACCATCTGGGACAAAAAATGCTTTGATAGCTCAGCTCTTTCAAGGCAAAACCAAGTCCTGTGTATGAAAGTCTGCAAGTGGCGTTCGGTTAAAAGTGGTTTTGCTTAATTAATAACACAAAGAAAGGAATGTTTTTCCTGCTCTGTTCTTGCTGAATGATGAGGGTTTACCATTTCAAGGGTGCATGCTTTTTTTTTTAAAAAAAGATTGCATTCCAAGAGTTTTCTGCTTTCTCGGAGTGTAGTTTCTCAGTGGGACTTTCTGAGGAAGAAAAACTTGGCAAGATTTCTCAAAAACATGCCCATAATTATATGCTGCCATGATAGATGCCGGGAGGAAGAATCAAAGCTTTTTAAAAACAATAAATCTGGGAAGAGACGCAGTCAGTGTTGAAGCAATAGAAACTGAATTGACTATAAATGAAGAATAAAACACTGAAAACTTTTATTTATTTCTATGGTATCTGAGGGTGCATCTATTCATCTTACTGCTTGGCTTATATTTACATAGTAGCAAATAGTTTAGGTGCTCTTGGAAGAATTGAGAGAGAGTGAAATCGGTCCAGGGAATTGTGACAATTGCTCACAGTGATGAACACTTTGTTTATGATGTCATCGCTGCAGTCTTTTGAACACAAGTTTTCCATAGAAAGATGTAGCTGGACAGTGCTTGTAGCTTCTCTCTCCTGTTGGGGGAGCAGGACATACAGAATGGTTGCTGACCACCACCATCGTCTAGAAACATTTGAAACCACCATAGCGAGGACTGGAGATCCTGCAGGTTTTGCAGTTGTATCAGCAGAGCTACCAGAATCGCTTAGTTGCTAAGCCTCTGGGAAAGAGAGCTGTAGCCGAGACATCTGTTTGGTTGTACTAGAGGGTTGGACTAGAGAGAGCAGCCAAAAATACGGAGTATTTGTCAGTCCGTTTGTTACTACTTGTGCTTCGGAAAGATGTGCTTTATAGATAGTCTTTTGGGCTTACAAAATACCTGACTGAATACCTGCAGCTCATATCATGGAGGCTGGTGGGAAGGGGTGTCAGCTAAAATACATGCAACTTGCAGTAAGATTGTTGAAAAAAAATTCTTCTTTTGATGGAAAATGTAGGCATCTGTTTTAAAGTTTTTCATGCAATGCCAAATTTTCTTATTCTCCCATCCACCTCCCCCTCTCCCCCCCAAATCATTGATCTCTCTGCCATGTAAAGGAGAGATTAGCAAATATTGCTCCATTGAAGTTCACTTACACTACATCAGCCTTGTCCTCTGCGGGTTGAAGATTAAATCCCTACAAAAGATACAGAGTGCAGTATGAAAGTCTCCATTGCAAAAAGGGATGATGTGATCCAATCAGACTTCCTGTCATGGTAGAAAGGAAACATTAATAATCGTGACCTTTATGATGAATTTAATCAACTTTTCTGTGGTACGGAGAAAAAAAAAAAACAAACCACAGCTTTTTAGGACATTTTTTCCAGAATTTAAATTTCTAGCAAAAAGTTTTAAAACTAAGACAAAAACATTTTCCTGTTCTTTAAACAATATTTTCATGGAAGAGTTTACAGGTTTTTCTTTTTATCCGAATATACTTTCTACACCTATATGTAGCAACAGGTTTCAGACTTTTCTTAAAATATTCTGATTCTTGTCACAGTCTATAATTTAAGAAATACTTGATCTGTGCACTCTGGGCATTATTAGGATGTCTTTCCAGTAAAGGAGCAATCCAGTCAAATGGGAAGAAAGACTTTAAAAAAAATAAATTAAAATCTGACACTGTCCAAAGTTATTGGATCATGGATAGTTATTGGATTTAATATTCCTGCTTTCATACATTCTACTTTGCTTTTCATTGGTGCATTTTCACTTTGTTTCAGAATCATCTTTTTTTTTTTGATCTGAAAGGTGCTTGTGTTTCAGTGAGTGCTATCCTTCATTTTTATAATGTCTGTCTGAAGCTAAGATACAGAGACAAAGTTAGCATTAGGCGGTTGCTGTTGGCTCAGATGGTTTGCCAGTAGGAAACCCTTGCCAGCTTGTTTCTCTTTTGGGAAAAAAAAAGGTGCTTTGTTACTGGTTTAGCTGGTTTTTGTCATAGAAACCTGTCGATTTCCTGAAAATTTGCATAGTCTCGCTTTGCTGAACATAGTAAGAAGTAGCAACAAAGATTTTCCAAAGTCTGCTTTTCCATTACTGTAATAGCTCAAATACTTGCATTTTTTGCTGATTTTCATATTGCTTTCTCTGGATGAAAGGTGTTACCGGTAACTCCAGTTCTAGGCAAACATTCCCCCTGTATTTCTAACCATTTGTCAGAACTCTTCAAAAAGGTGATAATAATCTTACTTACAGTATAATGTCTGTGGCCATATTCCTCCATTATTTTGGATATCTTTCTCTTTGATGACTGGCAAGTGTCAGTGTTTAACTTCATTAATTCCATGTACAAGTATGGATAGTCCATGTACGAGTATATCCAAGTATGGATATTCAGAAATATAAAGAAGGAGGGTTTGGGCCTGTAGGTCTGCAATTAAATAATCTACTTTGCTAATGACACAGAAATCTATTACTGTCTTCCTAAGATAGATTTGGGAATATCGTGTTTTTCAATAGCTCATTCGTATACTTTCATAAAATAAGAAACATCTGTGTTGTGTTTCTTCCAGTAGAAGAATGAGATATTCCAACTGTTGTGTACATCTGGCGCTGCTTGCCAGGGATATATATAACATCATTTGTGGCAAACTCCCTTTTGTTCTCTTTTCTGTCTCTAATTTCTATGCTCTCTGTACAATCAACTTTTATACTGCTATTCTTGCCATCATCAGGTCAGACTTGCTGCTCTGAACATATATGGACATCATCAGCAAAGTCATGAAAGGCTGTAAGTCAAGTAAAGATGGAAATTGTTACAGTTGAAAATATTCTTGATCCGAACTAAACAACCATGTAAAAATTTATAATGTGGTGCACTGATCACAGTGATATCTCTGTCCATGGCAGCTAAATCTATAATAATAAGCCTCTTAAAGCCTCTTCATAACTTTAAATTCCAGTTGTCCTCCCTCCCCCTCTACATTCCAGGACTTAAACTTTTTTAATACTAACATTTTTTGTGGTCTTAGAGAAATGCTCACAGCATTTTCCCGAAATCAATTTTCTTCAAAGTTTTCTGAGTTGGGCACTTAAAACAAATTTCTGGAGCTAATCTGACTCAAATGATTCAAATAGCTGTTCACCAGGGACAAACAATTCTGGTGGCATTTGGATTTTTAGAGGAGAAAATGCTCTTCATGAATGTAAAGGTAGTCAAAGCCCAACTGTTAGGATTTTCTTGGAACTTAAACTTGCAGTTTAAAAGACTAGTTTTTACCCCTATATGAATACCTGACCAAATATTAACTTGTTGAAGTCTGTTATAGATTAAGCCACTCTTTAAGGACGCGAATGATATGATTTAATTTTTACCTTTTATCACAGCATCATATCTTTTTTGAAAAAGCCCATACAATAGTCATAATATCTATATAATAGTAAATTTACATGGATGATTAAAAGTAGCAGTCATGAACATCCCTTCAATAGCTGGGCAGGAGCAATTTCAAAGAACCCAAAAGCATTTCAGTTGCTACTAATGGACTGACTGCAGTAATGATTAGTATGACCGTGACATTCAGCAGCTTCCTGAAAGGTTGTGTGTTTCTAAATGGGGCATGGGGAAAGCAAATTTAAAGTTAACTGCAGTTAGAGAATGTAAATCAGTGATGGAAGGCCGATGGCTGAGGCTTGAGATGACACACAAGTTGCTTAATTATAAAAATTAAGCATTCCCTGATAATGCAAAATTGTGGCCGTGTTTGGCCACATGGGATTAGTGTTTGCTGTGAATTTTTCTAGGGTTAGATTTGTAGGAGTCTTTTGTGAAGAAAAGGACTAGCAAAAATACCGCGATTAAATTCTCATTTTTCCAACATGAAACCACTAGTGGAAAATGAAAAGGAAAGTCCTATCAGAATAAGCAGGGGAAAAAAAACAGCTGCTATGTTTCATAATTTAGAGTGGGTAGGGTGAATGCATTGACAGCTTATGAGTGGTGTAGCAGAATTGATGCTCTCTGGTGATAGAGATGGGACTTCTAGTGCCTAGTGTAAAAGAAAAGTTAATTAACTTCTGTAAAGTAGAACTAGTTCAAGTTGAAAACAGATGCACATCAGTTTCCTGCACATATTCAGCTAAATATAACTTTATGCTCAAAGGCATTTATTCATAATGGATTCTGTAGATCATAGTATGTTCCTAGAAGCCTTATGCAAGTGTGCTATAGCTTGTGCATGATGCTTATCTTATTGTACCTACCATCTCGAAAATTTACTTGAGCTTAAGTGTCTTGAGAAGATTGTGCCACCATTGTTAGGAATCAAACTGGATGCAAACCTCAGCTTATTGCTCTTTCCAAAATCAAAATAACTTCTCATGGTTATTGGTATTTAGAATCCTGTAGTGCTTTTCTTTTTTAAATTTTGCTTAGGACTGACTTCAGAAGCAACAGCTTCTCTTGTGAAGACTAAGTAATATTAAGTGGACAAATGAAAAGTGATATTGGCAGAAAGTAGTGGGTTTTATTCCCAGTTGAGAAAAGTTAATAGAAACAGTATCAAGGAAAATTGTTCATAAATGGCTTGCAGAATTAGACTAAACCCTCTTGCAATCTCTCTACCAAAAAATGTTCTCTGTTACAGCAAAGCAATAATACACTCCAGTAAATGCCATGACGTGTTCCTTGCTTTTTACTTTTCAATGCTTGAGTTGTTTGCTGCTACTGTCAGCTACCATTGTTATGAATAATTTCTGTTTCTTTTTGTGAAGTTGTACTTACTTCTGTCTTCTTGCTAAGAGAAAAAAGGCCTTAACAACAAAAATGAAAATGCTGTTCTGTGAAGACTTGTAAAACAACGTCTCAATTTTATTTTGTTTCTGTTTGCATTTTTGCTCTTCTTTTCAAGTCTCAGTCCCCTTGATTAAAAAGATATTTAAAACTCCTGTGGCCTGTAGAAGCATTAAATGTATAATTTAATGATACATTTATGATATAAAATTATCTTTAACTTCAGCAAGAAAGCTTCAGCTCTTCAGTTCTGTTTCTTTTGCCCATTTCTTA